>VDFB02369177.1:0-85820 GCA_007258455.2 Sequoia sempervirens
CTTCACATGTTCACACCCTCATACATTTTCCCCATATTTATTCTCACATTTATTTCCATGCCCACATCATCCACTGCAATCTAACCTTTCTTATGCTCCATGACTAGTTCATAGTTGCACTTGATTATTTTCACGGGTATGAACTCATTCCCTCAAATTTAAAAATTTAAGTTCAAATTGGACTAACTTCAACCTTTACCCTTCCTCTCTAAGGTTGACTAAACTCAAATATGTATGATATTTTACTAAGTATTGATTGTTATCATCAAATAATCATTGGATAATCAAGAAATCAATTCACATTTGCACATTTCAATTGGTGTTCCAACCTAACCTAGCTTTTAACAATCAATATACAATCATTTGAAAGATTGAAGATTGGTGTATTCAATCATTATTCAATTTCTATGGACTAATCTAGGAAAAATCTCCTTGTGACACAATGAAAATCCTTTAAGCTATTTTTAACACAACGAAGACTCCATATTTTCAAAAAGATCAAAGTAGATATCATACATTACGGAAAGCATAAAAGATATTTTTGTAGCTTGCACCATACAAGTTCATAGTTACGAAGTTACTCTTGGTGTTGGACTCATTCCCTCATAGCCACAATTAAATATTTTGATTCCTAGATAATTTACAAATCGAATTTGTACTATTTTATATCTCGAATTATACCAATATCATATCAATCTTAAAACTATCTTTAATTATTAAATTAAACATAAATTATTTATTTATATATTAATTAAAAGTTAATAGAATATCAATAATCTCATAATTTATACTTAAGATTAACCTCAAATTTTCCTTTAAGATTATATAAGAGTTCACCTTACATTAGAAATTGCCAAATTGGAAGCAAAGGAGGTTTCAAACAAGGTTTATGTAAGAGAATTGTATTTAAATATTTATTATTGGCTTCGTTCTTAAAGATTATCTAAGGATATTTTACACTTCTCGAATGCACATAGCTAGGAGTCCCACCACGAAGCACATGAGAAATTATCTATTATATGTTGGCATTGAATTCCCTAGATAGCTATCCTACAACAACTTAAATGATTGACATGACAATATGTAATATCTTTTCAATCAATTTGATATTATAAATTCTTTTCCAAGAAAAAAAAAACCAACAACTTAAATGATTGACACGTGATAAGAAAAACCACATTTATAATTTCACACTTAATTTAAATGACCTATCTTTTCTATCACTACATTGAAAGTCCAAATTACCTATTCTAATTTAGATTTCAAAATTTTAAAAAAATACATGTATTCTAAAAATGTAGACTAGTACATATGAAGAATTTAATTTAATAAGTAATCTGAAAGGAAATGTACCAACTAAAGCAACCCAAACTATTTTTTTCTTTGCTGTGTTTTTATCGACAGTCAGCAATATTCACAATAACAAATCAAATCCCATTCACAAGAAAGTCATGAAATTCCATTCACCAACTACCCACGACTATCACAATAATTGCATGTAAACTGGTTATCCATAACAAGTTTATAATACAGAGTTTTATGAATTTTCATTGCATGATAAGCTGTTTCATATGTGTGTTTGGCATTGCAAGCCTTTCTAAATGAGACTGAGAATGAGCTGCTGATAAATGTTGTGGTGTGAGCAGAAAACTTTGGGTATAAGCATGTTGATAAAACTCTGTTAAAACTGTGGAGTTTTTTCAATACTGCTTATATCTATCATTTTCCTCATTCATCATATATCATGGTCTCACTTTAATTCAAATGTTCTTAAAAGCTTGAGCAGATTATACATTTCTGGTGTTTAGTATTTTTCTATGATATTTGAAGCAGTTCTCCACAGTTTTTACTTTTTATTTTGTTTAATAAGAAAAATAATGAATACTCTTTTAGCTGTTAATCTGTCTCTAAATAATGCAGATGTACAGAAATTCAGGCTGAAGCACTCCAAGGATTCTCTAATAACAAGCAAGCAAAATTTAAGTTATATCTGTGTATTATGTAAATGGTTCTAGGAAAATTCACTGTCAACAAATTTTCCATGAGATGAATTTGTCATGAAGATGAATTGTTGGAGGTGAATTTGTTGGCGGTGAATTGTTGGTGGTGAATTTACCTGAAGCCATATAAATAGCTGGTAATACACTAATTCAGCTATTTAAATTCTTTTGAAGTTTTTTTTTTCTCTATGTTTTTTTTTACAATTAAATATCTATGTATTATTTGATACAGTAGTATAAATTTATGGAGTTTTTTATAAAAGAATTATTGGACCTTTATTTAAAGTTTTACTTGGATAAGATGTACAGAATTTAAGATTATGCAATTGTTTTAATGTTTATTTGGTCTTTATTTAAATTTTTCAATTTGAAAAATGATTTACAAAATTTAAAATTACATAATTCTTTCGTCTGAACTTGTTTTTTTATCAGGATAAAAAGTTGAGTGTCTGAAAGGGTCCAAACCCTTATATAAAATCAAAATGAGTCTCATAAAATAAGAGAAAAAGCAAAGCAAAATAATGAACAAAGTGATAGTTGATCACCAACAAAACAACCACAAGCCAAGCCACTCAAAATTTGGAGGGAACTTGACCCCTGATACAATGGGATGACATCTACATGATGTCAAATCTGGTTGTTATTCCTTGGGCTTGGTAATATAAATATAAATTTTGGTGTTGTTTGGGAGAGATTGAATTCTTAAATGACCATTGAAATTTTACAAAGAAAGTGGTTTCATAGGAGTATATATATATATATAGTTTATTATTTTATGTATTTAGGTAAGATGAGTTTAGTTAAGTAATCAGGTCAATCAATAATGTGGACTTGATTTATGTATTTGATTAAGATTAATCTAGTCGTGGTTTCATAGGAGTATATATATATATATATATAGTTTATTATTTTATGTATTTAGGTAAGATGAATTTAGTTAAATAATCAGGTCAATCAATAATGTGGACTTGATTTATGTATTTGATTAAGATTAATCTAGTCTCTAGGTTTAGTTATATTTCTATTGTGCTAGTTCATCTAATTAGATCTACTTATTATGCATATCTAACTTTAGTTAGCTCTATCTATTATGGATATATATCTTTAGTTAGTTTTGGCATTTCATACATTGTCATGTTTTCTATGTGCAAAAAATTATTTGTAATTTGTTCCTATGAGGATTAATTTTATTTAACTTGATCAACAATATTAAATATTATTATTTTTTGTGTTTCTTATTTCCTTTGCATGAATTACTTGTAAGAAGTTTGTTGGTTTGATATTTTTTTGGTTTATAAAATATGTCATTATTCATATAAGGTATCAAAGCCAAACTCATTCAAACCCCTTCTCATTTATAGTTTCATTTTTTATGGACCCTATTTGAATGAGGTTTATTACCAATAATTTAGTTTTCAAAGCTCTTTAGTGCAAAATGGAGTGTACCATTGCATCTAAAAGAGCCAAAATTTTATGAATCAAACTATAAGTTTGTCCATTATAGAGTAGTTGTAAAAAATGTAAATGAAATTATCAAGGTTGTACAACTTGAGCATTGTACAACATTATGTAAAAAACTTGTTTTACATTTGTTTGTGTTTCAAAATAATATTTTGGACACTTTGTTTTTGGACAAAAAGATAAATATGTTAATCAAAAGAATCTTAGAAAAGTACACAAATATTTCCAAACAACAACAACTATCACTAAAGCCCAAAGAGTAAAAGACCAAGGAGGTTTACCACAAACACTCTACCTCCATGGACCGAAACTAGCCAAGAAACCAATAAAATGTAACAAACTAAGATAAAACAAATCAAACTAAATCATTATGAAGGAGCTAAATAAATTGGGAAGATTGAGGAAAAGATAGGGATGTCCAATCTATGACCTTCCAAGTGCAATTAATATCATAGGCCCATGGTCAAATTGTCTACAAAAATATTCCATTCTCTAGGAATATGAATACAAGAGATACTCAAAATTTCATGAAAGGGAAAGAACTTGATCAACATAAGAAGCCAACCTGAAAGAAGACTCTTAAAATACACCAGTAGTTGTAAGAATGACCAATATCATGGAATCCATCTCGTAAATCATCTACTTTCAACCTAGCTCACAAGTTGTTTCAAGAACCATAAGGAGTGCCCAAGCCTCCATCTAATTATTGGTGTCAATTCTCATAGTAGTAGAAAAAAGAAGTGAACCCAACCAACACTATCCCATCCAACTCCACATTGCAACACTCGAGTTACCATGAAAAGAACCATTAATGTTAATTTTGAAAAAAAACAAAAGAGGAGACCATATACCTACTCTATTCACCTTGTAAGAATATTTAAGCCTTCATCTACAAGAGATAGATCCAATCAAATGACCCAAATCAAGTTGCCTCAAAATCTAAATATCATAGGGACCAAAGACATTATCTAGAGGACTCCTAGGCAACAAGGTTTTTTTAATGAGTCCAAAATATTCTACCAAACATACTAAATAAGGCTATGATGATATTGAAAAAATTGATGATTTATTTCCAACCTTGAAATTGCTAAGGAAGAAATATAGTACAAATTTCCTAGACCACCAAAAAAAAAAAAAATTGGTTCCATATGCTCCACCACTATCTCCAAAGACCCTCAAAGAAGTAACATTGAATTATGAGATGAGTGGATGATTGACACATCCTCATTAACACCACAAAAAACCACATTTAGAAGGACCATGAAAGCTCTCTTTCTTATGATGTCCCATGTAATACATTTATATTGGCAAAGTAACCAGATAAAGAAATTATATTTAGGCCAACAAAAATTTCCAAATATTTTTTCACCAAGTAAAATACCTATACTCGCTTGTATAGTGCATCCCAACACTTTGTTTTAAACAAAATATTGATTTTTAAAAGATTTAAATATTTTTGGGGGTGGGGTGCCCAATACCCCTATATTCCATATCATCGTAATGAATTGATAGAGGGTTGGATACTCTAAAATTACTACCACTTTTATATAAATTGGTGAGTTCTTACAACCCTCATTGACCTTGCTTTATTTTTTAAATCTAATTTTTATATTAAAAAATAACCCACATTTCTACACTTGGTGAACATAGCTCTACATTGAGCCCCCTTCTATCAATACTATAAAATCTACTATTTGTAATTGCTCTTTTTTTATTTTTTGGAAAGTTTCTACTTGAATTAGCAACATTTCCATATTTATTATCCTTTTAAAAAACATGGTAGGATTGGCTCAAGATTAAGCCATCTTCTATGAATTTTCAAGAGCTTTGCTATATTTAGTTGCTCTATCACTTTTAGTATTATTTATCCCAATTAAACAACATTTCTATATTTGGTAGCCTTTTGACAAATTTGATTAGTTTCTCTACATTTGTTAGCTTTGTCATGTTTAGCCACTCTTCTATATTTGATGGATTTTCTACATTTGACTTCTAGGCAAGATGCTTCACCAATGGATTTTTCTTTTTTTTCTCAACTTGATATGAGATTTTCCCATTCATCTAACTTTATCATTTTTATTATTTTTTTGCATGGGTTAGTTTTTTGTTTACCCCATGATGGTGTAGATTTTAGCACTTAATTTATAAGTTAAAAAAAATCTAATCATTTTGTTATAAGATGTTCATTTTGAAAACTTATAGACTTTTTTTTTAAGTATTTATTGTTTTCACATACTTCATGTTCTTAGAGTTATCATGCATTAACTAATAATTAATTATTTTTTAATTGATTATTAGTCTAATTTATTCTCATGCACTTAAGCTAAACTTAGGATTGCTTTATTCAGTTAACTAAGTGCTTTTTTGTTAACTGAAGTGAGTACCATTTAGGGTTTTTCTCCTATAAAGCACTCAACCCTCATTGTAATTATCTCTCGAGCTTTTATATCTTATTGAGAGTCTCTTGCTTCTGTCGCTTTTTCTTGTTGAGGAATATTGCATATATTGTTTGCAGATCCCTTGTGTGGAAGGTGTTTGTTCGTTGTTTGATCCTATGGCTCATGGTTTTATACTTGTTTCACAATTCTAACACATGTTGGTTCATCATGTTTCTTTTCGTTCCATAGTAAAAATAAATTTTTAATAATTTGATCATTTTTGGACATTATTTAATAGCCTATTAAAATCACTATCAAAATTGTAAACTCGCTAAAAAATAAGTGGACACTTTTTATTTGTATTTAAATATTTTATATATTTTATTGTATCATTATTGTACTTGGACTACTTTATAAAGTGGCGTGGGTGTTTTACTATGTGTGACATATTTTCATCATCATAGTCTATCTTCATGCATGAGTGTCTTATTGTTAGACACCATTTTCAATTGTAGATACTTTATATGGGCATTCTAATGTTGTTTCTTCACCTTCTTACACTATTGTAATATTTATTAGAATTGTCATACATCTCCATCATCATCTTTATGGGAAATAGTTTTACTATTTTTACTTATGCTAGTGCTTCCTTGGTTTTATGTTGGAGTTATATGTACATAGTCCCTCTTCATATGTACTAGGTGAATGCAATGGTTGGTTGCCCTTATATTTTTGTGAGATAGGGCACATACTATATAGATATTCTTGTATATCGATTTATGAAATCCATAGTCTACCTTCTTCAGTTGATCAACATTTATAATACTATAGGCATTGGCATCATGAACTATCAATGTGCTGCATTATTTCAATATATTGGTGTGATTTCACCATCTATATAATATTCAAGTAGTGATTTATTGATCACTCATGTAGATTTATGTGTCATATATACATCTTTAATTACCAAATTGTTGTATTATTGTGTATATGTATGTGAGTTGACCATCTATACAATGTTTGAATCTAGTGGTATTTTTCTCACTCTTGCAACTTTGAATCTCTTTTATCCTAATTTCATTTTTTTTTCATTTCTAACAATATAGTAATTATTTTTTGGTATAATTTTATTATTTTTTCATGTTTTTTCAGTTTAGAGTTCTTTGTGATCATGTTTATCTTCCTAATCTTTCATGAATAACCTTTTAAGTTGATTTTTAGTCCTTGTCATGATTTTTTATTGATTTTTCTCATTTTCTTCATTTATTAGAGAATATTTTATAATAAAATACCTAATTAAGCTTATTCGCCAACACTCATCCATTATTATAATACTTTTTCTTTAAATTATCATTGTTGAGTGGGAAAGAGATTTAAGATCCAACAAGTGAATTAACCTAGATCTAGCTTTCCTTCTATGGGCTCAACATTGGAACACAAACCAACTAGGGTTTGATGATTGACTAACTACCTCAAGGGAGGTCCAATATTCTGGGGTTCGGTTCCTTTGTGTTGCAAAGAAAGAAGATTTGATGTGTGTTTTAATTAATCTATTTGACATAAACCCTAGATCTGAAAATACAATATTGCACAGACAAAAACAAAAAATTGTAGAACAAAAATGGATTTGGAAGAAGCGAACAGAGGGGCATCTACACATAAAATTGGAGCATGAGTTTGAGGAACAAGGACAAGGGTTTCCTTGTCCAAAATAGAGGATTTTTGAATGCTTGAAACATGGTTCTGAAGGTATAGGTCTTCTTTGCACTTTTATGCAACTTATTGTTGATAAATTTTTGGATCTAACTTGCACACATGAAAAGAGGGGAAAAGGTTGTGTTATATAGGAGTTTACCTCAATAAAATGCTAGTTCTAGTGTTTCCACCTCCACAACAACAAATGATGATGATAAAGAGTACGTACCCTAGGTCAAATAGAGGAAAAATAAATAATAAATGATTGTAAAAATAAATGATAATGGATAATGTTACTTTAGGTATGAAACCCTTGTCGAAGTGATGTTCACACCATAAGTTGCCACAAAAATTTGATTGGTGGATGATTGAATTTCTTTGAAGACCTACATGAGGTTAGTCCACATAACACAATAGATAGGTGTAGTTATCATGTAGAGGATAACTCACATACATATTCATAATAAAAGCATAAGAGTGCATTATTGATCATGATAGTGGGCCTAGTTATTCAAATGAGAGGGAAAACTTGTTTATATATGCATCCAAATTGATCTTTTTGAATATAGGCCGACTTGAGGTCACTTTACAATACTCAAATCTGACACTTAAGATAATAATTATTGAAATAGGACACCTTTAGGACTAGGGAACCCTTGCCCTTTTTTGGGTGATTTTAGCCCAAAATTCTTGAAATGTTGGGGATTTTGATGTATTTTCCCAATCTAGCCTTGAAATGAATAAATTATAATATAATAAATTGTGAGTGTAAAATAGGGCATCAATATAGTGTGAAATTGTCAAGGGTGGTAATTTGTGACGCTACAATCATGTTAAGATGGACCATATGTTTTTTATGAAACAAGAGAGGTGTGCTTTGGTATTGTTGTCACAAAGGGAATAGCTTTTTAATAAATAGTTTAAGAAAAATTACTAAAACTTGGATTACATTTATACAAGTAATAACAACTAATAATAGTTGTAGACACCTAAATCTACTAATACTTGACCACACATGATTTTACCCCATCCTAGTCATTAATTAAATAAATATTATTATTTATTTATTTAATTCATCTCACACCTTTATCCTCACCTTTAATTAAATAAATTTACATTTATTTTATTAAGTCTAAACCTTATCGGGGTGGGGGCCCTAGCTCGGTTGGCTAAATCTTTCTTGTTGTAGGAGGTTGGTCATGAGGTCTAGTCTCCCCCACCCTCGCGGTACTAGAGGGCGTGTCATGCCAGCGTCGTTGATCATGTTAAAAAGTTTACCATGTGCATTGCAATTTATAGGGGGTCATGCTACCCAATTCTTGCAGTCTAAAAAAAAAGTCTAAACCTTATCCCCCAAATCCTCCCACTAAATCAATTAATTAATTGATGTAGGCTAATTAATCCCTCATCTTATTCACATGTGACAAGATTCCCTTTCCAAATATATCCTAATTATAAAATCCCCCACCTCCTTGGGAATGTACAAGAAAAACCTTGCCTCTTCTAAGTCAATTCTTCCCTCCCAAGATACATTTTTTAACTAAATCAAATCTTATCCCACCACCATTTCCTATGTCAAATCCCCATCATTGACCTCCTTTCCACCTTTTCCAATTAATACCCTCTTGAAATTTGTCCAATCCCCCTGCTTGAGAGATCTTATCAATTATGAGTCCTCCATTCCTCATACCTAGCTCTGACACCTCGTGAGAAACTTGTCACATGGCTACAACTTCAATCCAAAGCCTAATCCTCAATTAATTCTAGCCATCCATTAACCAATGCATCTTGGCCTTTGATTCCCCTCTTGGAGAGTCTTTAAATGAGAGGCCTCTTATACCATTTTAGCATCTACTTTTATCATATTGTTATGTTGTCAGTTTATCAATCTATCATCTCAATCATATTATCATGTTGTTGGATTTATGAGCAGCCACATTCAATCTATTTACACATCGCAACTATCTTTTTGAGGTTTGCATGTATTTGGTTTGAAAATTTAGTCCCTCTTCATATTGAAAATAAATATAGGATTGGATTGGATTGCATTTAAATTAGTTTCAAATTAATGATAATTGTAAGAAAAGTAATTTATAAAGTATTAAATGTGAAACCAAAAAAATGTAATAGAAAAATCAATAAAAAAATATACAAGCTAAAAAATTTAATTAAAATATATATATTAAAGGATGACATTTTTAATTATATATATATGTTAAAATTATTTTAACAATAATAATTTAAAATCTTAATATAAAGATCACGGAGATGGAGCTCTAAACGGTCATGGCGGAAAGCAACGGCAGGGCAGGTTTCGGAATGGGGGCAGAGGTGAGGGCCCCAACATGAACAGCCAGGGAATCTTGAGCACGTCTGGAGACAGGATCGTAGGGCCCGACCACCCCCTGTTTCGAATGGTCGTTTTCCTGGGGATCAAAACACGGTCATTTCTCAAATAAGGTGGTCACGGAAGAGGAGGGACGAAGTTGTGCATAACACGAATTTCGCAGGCCTAGGCAACAAAAGGAAACAAAAATGGGTCAGACTGATCGCTCGCATGCGGACAGACTTGACTCAAGAAAGTCTGCCAAAACCAGATTTGGAAGAGGAGGTATGGAATGGAAACAAAAACCGCCCTCGGCCAAGGGATGGGAGGAAGCTAGGGAAGAGAGGTCGAAGGAAGGGAAGGGTACTCAAGGCTCGCCCTGGCCCTATGACGCAAAAAATGGGAGAACCAGTGTGGTCATCAGCTCCTCAAAAATGCATGCAGAAGTCTTGCGGTTAGAACAACTTGGACTGTTTGGTAAATGGTTCGGGAAAGCTCTTAACTGGGATTATTTAGAGAAATGGTGGAAAGAGCGCTGGGGCTCGGATGTGACTTTCAAAATGCTTCAAAATGGCTTTTTTATGGTAATCTGCCCTTCCAGGGATATTAGAGATCATATAGTCCGTGGGGTTTGGATCTTAGATGGCTGCGGTTTCTACTTAAGGAAATGGACAATGGATTTTGACCCATTAACGCATGTGATGGATTCTCAACAAGATTGGTACAGTTTACCAAATCTTCCTCAAGAATATTGGGCCTCCTCCATTCTTGAGGAAATCGGGAACCATTTGGGCACCTTTGTCTGTGCCGAAGAAAGGAGATTAGCAAAGAAAAACCAAACGTATGTGCGCATCTGTGTGGAAAACAATGCTGAAAGGAGGTTATGGAGTGAGATTGAATTGATAACGGACTATGGAACCTGGGTTCAAAAGTTAGAATGTGACTCCATGCGTAACAACTTGGTTCACACTCTGGGTTGCAGGGCAAGCAACAAAGAAGCAGAAAAGTCGGCCTCACTGGATACCCCTTTGGTGAATCTTCGTAAGTCTGCCAGCATCTTCTCTAAAACCCTAATCCAACCAAAGGGTGCTCTTGACAAGCCGCTCTCTTTGGCTACCCGGTCTTCATCTAAAGCTATTGAGGACTCGCCGCCCCCAACCACCAAGGATGAAGATTTTCATAAGGGGACATATATTCTGTATACTTTGGTTGAAAGTGGTGGCAACCAGGCGTCCCAAGAAGCTCAAAAGGAGAGGGAACTACAGTTCGAGGAGCTTGAAGACAAAATCTCTGAGACCCTAGAAATAATGGGGGAGAACTGTCTGAATGTAGATCTGGACTCTTTGATAGAAGTTGGGAAGGAATTAGTGGAACTAGCGGAGGCTGCTAAATTGAAGTCAGGGATTCTGGAGGATGGGCTCTGTCCAGATAGGGCAGAGGAAACATGGGAGCCAGATGATCAAGCCTTGTCAGATTTGCTAAGTCCACAATCAGGCAAAAAACGGAAGCTGACAGAGGGACTGCAGGAAGCAAAATCGCATTTAGGCATACACAGACGGGATATCCTCAAACTAACTCCAGACTGTGGAGATCAAAAAAAGCGGGGTAGAATCCCCAACCAAGAGAAGAGAAAACAGGATGGGGAGGCCAATGGCCAACAAAAAATCGACACTATGATCAAAGTAGGGAAGGGTGGCGCCCTTCCTGAACAATAATGAAAATCTTAACCTGGAATGTTAGGGGCTTACACGCCCCTAACAAGTGGAGTCTCATCAGACGCCACATAGAAACGTGTCAAGCAAAAATATGTCTTCTTCAAGAAACAAAATTAGGAGGTCCAGCCTTGGAGATTTTTGGAAGGAAATTGAAGTTCTGGAAATGGACAGGCTCGGAAGCAGAAGGGGCTTCGGTTGGTATGTTGATCATTTGGAAACCTCAGTCAGTAGCAATAGAAGTGCTAAATTTGAGCCGCCATTGGATAGTTTGCAAGGTAAGAAGCCTAATCTCGAACCTACATTTTAATCTAATAAATGTGTATGGCCCCATGTTGTGTGTTAAGAAAAGAATAGTTTGGCTAGAATTGGACGACATTTTGCAAACCCTGCTGCAAGATCCCATTATCTTAGGGGGGGATTTTAATGCCATTCTCAAAATGGAAGACAAGAAAGGGGGCTTAGGTAAAGTCTTGCAGTCCCAAAAAGACTTCTACAGTTTTGTGGAGAGAAATTCTCTTCTGGAAATTCCTGTAAACAATGGTACTTTCACCTGGATGAACCGCAAAAAAGGGTTTGGTAGTATTGCAGAAAAATTAGATCATTTTTTCTTCAAAGGCAATTTGGGCCAGTTCCCTTTTTCTCTAGAGAGCAAGATCAATTATGGTACTAGCTCTGATCATTTCCCAGTACAGTTACTCATTGAAGGGGAAAAGGGTCCGATTAGATGTCCCTTCAAATTTGAAATGATGTGGTTCAAGGATCCTCATGTGCTTGTTTTACTCGAACAATGGTGGAAGGAATGTCCAAGAGAAGGTTCAAGCCTATTCAATGTGGTTTCAAAGTTAAAATACCTCAAGCAATGTTTAAAGCACTGGAACAAAGTTTGCTTTAAAAACATCTTTGAAGAGAAAGCGCAAACAGAGGCAGAGTTAGCCTCCTTAGCAGATGAAATAATGAAAAGTGGAATGGATGAAACTTGTTACATTAAAGAACAGGCTCTCAACAAAAAGCTCAATGACTTACTTACCAAAGAAGAAATCTTCTGGAGGCAAAAATCTAGGGATTTGTGGCTAAAATCAGGGGATAGAAATTCAAAAAAATTTCACAACTCTACAAGAGCAAGAAGAGAAGTTAACAGAATTTCTTGTGTAAAAGGGGGAGATGGTAGTCTGCTGGAGAACATGGAAGACATTAAGGTCTCAGCGGTAAACTATTTTTAGAATTTGCTCAATGATTGGGATGGCTCAAACGGGCAGGCTCAGAATGCCTTTTTGCAACATATTCCGAAATTGGTATCTCAAACCCAAGCAAGGTCTTTGAATGAAAAATTCACAGAAGGGGAAGTGAAAGAGGCCGTTTTTGGGATGCAGCCAGAAAAAGCACCTGGTCCAGATGGTTTTCCAGCTGCCTTCTTTCAGAATTGCTGGCATTTTTTGGGCAAGGAGATTTGGGAAGCCATTGAAGACTCCCGTTTGAACAGAAGGGTCTTAAAGGAAGCGAACAACACTTTGATAGCTCTGATTCCCAAGAAAGAGAAACCTGAACATTGGGAAGACTTCCTCCCTATATCGCTATGCAACACAATCTACAAAATTTTGGCCAAAGTGGTTGCCAATAGACTCAAAAAAATTCTCCCCTTCATTATATTTGAGGAACAAACAGGCTTTGTTCCAGATCGCTCAATCTTTGATGGTATAATTATTGCCCAAGAAGTTATTCATTCAATTCAAAAAATGAATAAATCGGCTATGTTGTTGAAGTTAGATATAAGGAAAGCCTATGATAAAGTGAATTGGAGATTTCTCTTCAAAGTTATGGAATCCTTTGGCTTTCAAAAGGAATGGTTGAACTAGATATTTGGCTGGATAGCAAGTCCGAGATACTCTATTCTGATTAATGGATCCCCGGAAGGCTACTTTACAGCCTCAAGAGGTCTGAGACAGGGGGATCCATTATCCCCTTTCCTGTTCATAATCATGGCTGAAGCTCTTGGAAGATCAATTGAAAACGCAAGGAAGGTCGGTGGGATTCATGGGCTTCAAGTAACTAGCAGCCTTCCAAACATTACTCATCAGCAATTTGCGGACGACATAATGCTCTTTGGTGAAGCATTGGCAAAGGAGGCTAAAAGTTATAAAAATCTGCTAGAAGATTATTCCAAGGCTTCTGGGCAAGAAGTAAGTAAGGCCAAATCTGAAGTATTCTTCTTTAACACAAACTGTCCTGGAGAGGTTCAAATTTTACGAATCCTAGGATTTAAACTGGGGCAACTACCATGTAAGTTTCTGGGCATTCCTTTGGACAAAGGTATCAAAAGTAGTAGTGCTTGGAGCTCAATGGTCTCCAGATGTAAAGAAAGACTTTCTTCGTGGAAGAATGGATGGCTCTCATGGGCAGGCAGGTTAACTTTGTTGAAATCAGTTATTTCTGTCCTCCCAATATATATGTTGTCATGCTTTCAATTATCCGATGGAGCGTGCAAAGACTTAAACAAGGTAATGAAATATTTCTTTTGGAAAGGAAATTTAGATCAAAAGAAAATCCCTCTCATAAAGTGGCAGAAGGTGTGTGAGCAGCGGGTGAATGATGGGACGAGCTTGAGAAACGCCTCCAGGCAAAATAAAGCTTTGGGGGCTAAACTTGCTTGGTTTATCCACTCCAGACCAGATCTTAAGTGGGTAAAGATTATCAGAGCAAAATATCTGACTAATGAACCAAACTACTTCTTTACCGCAAACTCTCCTACTGGGTCTCGAATTTGGAATTTTATCAAAAATTGCAGAGATTTGATTACGGATTTCCTTACTTGGGAAGTGAAGGATGGTAAGGAGGCTTTATTCTGGGAGGATTTGTGGGAAGGTCATTCTGTATTAGCAAATATTCCAGAACTCTCTAGAGTAATGGATATGACCAAGCAGTTGTGGGGTTCGAAAGTAAGGGATTACATTGATCTCGAGGGGCAGGCAGAGGATAGTATTGTGAAATGGAAATCAGTGAGTTGTCTGAATTTGGGTGATCAAGAAACTTTTTTATTTGAGAGAATGCTGGCAAGTCGTAGTTTATGGGTCAGAAAGGGGGAAGACAGACTGCGTTGGGATGCTGCCCCAAATGGGGACTATTCAGTCAAGTTTGGGTACAAGGTGCTTTCAGCAGCAATGGAATCATATTCAGATTTACCTCGGGATCTTTGTTGGAATAAGGTTTGCTTACCGAAAGCAGGGATTTTCACTTGGGCACCTGCTCAGGGGAGGATTCTCACAGGTGATAGGTTCATCAAATTGGGTTACCATGGCCCAACCAGATGTCCTTTGTGTCATAAGGCAGAGGATAATGTCAATCATCTTCTCTTGAATTGCACATATACTCAACAGATTTGGTGTTGGTTACGTTCTAAACTAAGGTGGTCCTCTGCTCTCCCAGTCACTCTTCTAGATTGTTTAAATTCTTGGCCACGCCTAGGTCAGTCCATCTTTGGAGATATTTGGAAAATGAGCCCCTCAATTCTTATTTGGGAAGTTTGGAAGGAAAGAAACATACGTCTTTTTCAAGATAAAGAACTGTCTATCCCAAGGCTACAGTGCAAGATAGAGTCATGCATTGTTGAACTGTTCAATTCTCAATTGCAGGAGGCACAAAAGAATCTTAACTTTACAAAATGGGATGCCTAGATCATGAAACACTGGAGTGGCATCAAACCCCCTCCTGTAGTGTGTTCAGGTACTGTAGCCTCTGCTGAACAATGTAAAAACACCAAGTGGATCCCTCCCGAATCGGGCTGGGAAAAATTAAACTTTGATGGTGCCTCCAAAGGGAATCTGGGTCCGTCTGGAGCTGGTTGCATAATTAGATCTAGCACAGGATCGATTTTAGGGGAACTGGCTCAGCCTCTTGAAGTTGGCACAAATAATGCAGCAGAATTTCAAGCTCTTCTTCTTGGTCTTAATCTAAGTAAAGAGTTAGGCATCAAAAACCTGGTAATAGAAGGGGACTCAACAATTGTTATTAATGCTCTAAGGTTAAGGAAGATTCACAATTCGAAATTGGGGGTTTTTTTGGGGGTGGCTTTGGATCAGTTAAGCTATTTCGAGCAAGTCATGATAAATCACACTCTCAGGGAGGGGAATACTGAGGCTGATCTTCTGTCTAATTTGGGTGTTGTTGGTCCTAGTTTCAAAGTATGTCATTGAATGTATCTCTTTGTGGGAGGTTGGGTGGGATCCCCCTTGCTCCTTACTTGGGTTGAGGTGGCCAGGGTGGACGTGAGCTGGCGGAAGGAAGTTTTAGTGCCTATTTTTCATCTGGACTAGGATTGGTGGCATGCAGGGTCCAGTCATCTTGGCGTTGCTCAAGACACGTCGGGCTTTGTTTCCCTAGTCATGTTCGTGGTAGTGCCGTGTGATTCTTCATTTATTGCTTTCATCATGATTTCAAGTTGATGGACGATGGCGGCAGTTTCATGCCAAGGACATTTGGTTGCTTTGCCATTATTCAGTTTCGTATGCAGCCTGACGGATAATAATTCGAGCTCTCTTTTTTAGCTAATGTTGTCTTTTCAAAGACATGGGTTTCGCTTGGTTGTTTTGTGTTCTGTGGTTGTTGCAGGGAGCGATTGTCATTTGCTTGAGAATGGAGAAACCATCGAGTTCTAAGTTCACAATCCTCGTCTCGGCTGAAGGTCTGGAATCCTTCGGCACCGATACCCCAATCTCGTTAGTGGCTAAGGAAAGGCAAATTGCCTTTCGTGAGGTCTCGGATCTGCGTTTAAAGCGCATTCTGCTTGTGGATGACCCGGCGATGACGGTAGCTGTGAAGATGGTCCTTGGCAAAGGACATCTAGAAAGGAACGAGTTCGCCCGAGATAACACGAGTATCTCGTCCCGATTTCTTGCAGTGCTCCTAGATATTGAAACCCCGAAGGCGGTGGCATTGGATTTGATGGTTCGTCTTTTCAGGGATGACCTGCTTGGTGGCATCGAAACAACTCTTAAGGCGGCCCTCATTGGTAAGGGCATTCCGCGGCCTGCAGACTTTGCTTCTCTTTGGATATCGGATGAAGCAGTCAAGGTATTTCCTTTTCTCCTTGATCTCAAAGGGCCTGATTTATCAAGGCATCGGATGCTCACAGAGGTGGCAGTGGGTTTTCTGAAGCGTAATCTGAAGATGGAGCCGGGGGGTGGGTTGGATTGTTTGGAAGGTTTCATTCAATTCGCAGAGGCAAACGGTTTCTGGTAAATTAGGGTGGTGTTGGTTTTCATTTGGTTTTTTGCTTTTGTCATGCTTCAGTTGGTGGCTTCGAACTCATGTTAAATGTATTTTGTAATTTGCGGGTAACCCTAGGTCTACTCTCCTTCTTCTTCTCTTTTGCTGCTTTTGGAACTATACGGAGCTGTGGCTCTCCTTGTTAAGCTTTTTTGGCTGACTGTTGGCATTATCTAGAAAATCTTCTGCTTAGCAGATACTGTAAATTTCTCTTTTATCAATAAAATTCTCACCTTACAAATCAAAAAAAAAAAAAAAAAATACATCCTACCTATTAACAAAATTCAATCTACTTATCAATAATAAATATCTCATCAACAACACATACCACTTATGAACACTTTTCAATCCACCTACCAACACCTCCATTCCATTAGAAATATAATCCACCAACGAATGCACTTCAATCCACTTATCAACAACCACCATCATATTAACACCAATAAACTCCACAACTAAACATATATTGATCAATTCATCCATAATTTCTATATAACAATCCATCTCACCCTCCAAATCCAACTCCTACAAATTCACACCCATGACTAGCAAGACATGTACATTCTCAAGGGGATACCAACAAGGACCTTAAACCAAAAGTGAATATATAAATTTTATGACCTATGTAACTACACCTTCGGTTGATCAATATCAATGATACTATTCCCTATGAATTTTGAGATACCAAAGTTTTCTAAATATAAGGGAAATGGAGACCCTCAAGATCATGTTAAAGAGATTTTCATGGCATTCCAAGAAGTTTCCTATAACAACATATACCTTATAAGACTCTTCCTTTGTAGTTTAGGGGAAAAAATAATTGAGTGGATTTTACACCTACCTCAAGAATCCCTTCAAAAAATTTCTAACTTGGTTGAGAAATTTGTAATCCATTTCTCCTACAACATTGAACATGAGTTAACCTTGCTTGATATATGCAATGCCAATAATGAAATCAAGAAAGTTCTACTTTATTCCTTCAATGATGGAGGTGTCTTGTTAGTTTCTTTCCTTGTTCAATACCAGAAAAAACTTGTCCATATTTTCATCAAAAATGATAAATTTGAAACAACCTTTCACTTATAGGTCCATTGCATCTCCAATTTTGATAAATTTATTGACAAGGGGGTTACCATTGAGAAAGCCCTCGTTGCCAAAGGTCTACTCAAAATCTATAAAAAATACATAGTAATAACCAAACCAATGACAAAGTATGCTTTTGGGCTAAGAATTAAAATATTGTCAATGATAGGGTAAATGACTCCAAACTCATACAGACTACACATAAAATGCATGAACAAAAGAATACCAATGTGTAAAACATCCAACAATAAATCCACATTTTCATACCATAGAGACAACCAAAACCCCTTAATTATCCAAAATGTAAGTACACTTAGGGGAACCTATCTAAGTAGTATTTAAAAAATCATTCAAGTCAACTTAATAAAATTTCTATCATCCAACCATTCAATGAAAATAAACCCAAACCTACATGGTACAAAGAAAATGAATATTGTGAGTACCATCACATCAAAGGTTACACCATATTAAATGAATAAAATTTAAAAGATATATACAAGGTCTCATCAATCATAGTGGGATTGAAGTAGAAGGCCATGTAACCTCCTCCCTAAATCAATTAGGAATCTATCAAGATCCATTTCCAAAGCATGATCAAAAGCAATCCTTTACATCAAACAAAAGCTCATCCCAAAATAATTGCACAAACAATGTAAAACACTAATAATTCGTCAATATGATTCAATAGTTGGTCATATTGAAGAAGCTTATGCACAAGTTATTACCATCACAATAAAATATCCTAACTATGTTGTCATCACTAGGCATGGTTGGGTTACTATCCAAGGGGATTTTTTTGTGCTCCCAAAAGTCACCCAATATGACTTCCTAGAGCATCTTGGGAAGACTCCAACACATATATCTATCTTGAAGCTTCTTCAATCATCACCTATTCATAAGGACATATTGAAGTGCTTCTTAAAGAGTCATAAGTCCCCAACAATATCAACCCGGATCAATTTTAGGCCGTGGTGGGAATTTATACTCTTCATACCAACTTTTTTTTAGTTAGTTGAGATGCCTTTTATCAATCCATCACACACTTGAGAACTCCATATAGAAGCTTTAATAAATAAATATAAGTTCAAACTAGTACTTAAAGAGGGCATATCTAGTTAAAACCATAGTAAATAATTTTTTTTCAAACAATTGGGATATTCTAAAAATGACATGGAGCCTCAAAAGAGGATAACTATCAAATCTTACGATGATAAAAAAAGAAAGTCCGAAGATACCATCTGGGTTCTAATTTAGGTGGGCCCTATTATACAACAAACCTTGTTCCATGTTCTTGATCTTGAAGTCCGGTAAAATATTCTCCTTGGTTTCCCATGCATTCATGCCATGCATGTCATTCCTTCCACAATCCATCAATGCACTAAATTCCCACATAAGGGTGTAAAAGTCATAGTTCTTATTGATCCTAACCTCTTTCAATATTATAGAATATTGGAAGGCCCCTATAATAAATCCCATAATTGTCCTAGCAAAGATATCACCACTCCTACAACATTACCATCCTCATTCCATGTTTATCCTCACACTTTCGCATTAAAAATTTCCACCAATTTCACTTCTGAAATCAAGGTCAAGATTGTAAACAAGGGGTGTGAGGAGTATGATCTGTACAATACATTCTATGTGGGTCAACTCCCTCTTTCTCCACACTCCTATGAGAAACACTGACATCACATCAAGAAAGATCCTAAGGTCATTCAATGTGGTACAAATGATTAATTTAGAATGGTTTCCTAAATGATGAGATCATCAACAAGGACACAAGCTCTTGGTTATACAAAAATAAAGAATATGCATCATATTTTTTGAATAAACTCATCCAAAAACATGCAAAACATGTAAGAACATGGGATACAAAGGAAAAGAACTAGGATACCATGAGAAAAAATTATCATCAAGTTTAACTACTAAAAACTTGGCTTAGGATACATGTCGTTAATTGAAGAATCCTATGATACCAATACAATATCTAACATTGTAGGATACTTTCCCCTTGTTAAACATGTCAAAGGGAAAATATTTGAGACTTCCCTGATTTCATTTCCCACTTCCATGACATGAAAATTTGCACTATCAATTCCATTATTAAACCTCATATTTATAGTATTACCCCATTAATCCATCTTCCATTAACCTCCCCCTCATTCATCTAGAGATTATTGCTTGGGACCAACAAGAGTCTTTCTTCTTAGACATGTTAAAAATGATGAAGCTTCTCCATGATGATATCCAAACAAGTGATTACAAAAATGGTTTTCAAATATATATTTGATGCAACAACTTTTTTTGGGAACAAGATTAGCTGTTTAATCCAAAAAATAAAAAAAATAAAAAAATAAAAAATTACAATCCCCTAGTGTAAACCTCTTTGAGACACTACAAGACATAAAAGAGAAAGAAAGAAATAGTGATGTATCTGTTGATTAAAATCTCTTTGAGGCATCAATAGATGAGGAAATTATCTTTCCCTTGACATATTCATAATGGTATGACCAATCATCAATCCTAGTAGAAGAATCACAAGAGGTTAATATGGATACTAATATTGATCCAAAAATCACCTATCTTGCAGCAAGTATATTAGAAGCAGAATGAGAAACCACCCAACTATCCTCAAGAAATATATAGATAATATTTCTTTGTCTTATTTAGATACATTAAGATTAGATCATTTACTCATGGTACACCATTTATTTTTGCATCCAAATGCCAAACTAGTGACACAAAAACTTTTTAAGATGCATCCATAAGTTGCACTATTAGTCAAAGAAGAGCTTAACAAACTATTGGAGGTTGGATTTATTAGGCTAATTGATTATCCAAAATGGATCTCCAACACCATCTCTGTTAGTAAAAAAATAAAAGGAATAATATTTTGTACAAACTTCATTTTTTCCAACAAAGTATGTACTAAAGGTGATTTCCCTCTTCCAACGATAGACATAATCATTGATCTTACCATAGGACATGAGATGTTGTCCCTTATGGATAAATATTTAGGATATAATAAAATTCACATGCCCCTTAAGATCAACACAAAATTATCTTTACCACTCCTTAGGGAACCTTCTATTATTAGGTCATGTCATTTGGGAAAAAATATAAGGGATACTTATTAAAGAGCAACAATAGTCATCTTTCATGATATGTTACATCACATCATGGAAAATTATGTAGAGAATTTATTGGCTAAGTCAAAAACATGAGAAGGCCACCCACAAGTTCTTGAGCATATATTTGAATATTTGAGAGAATATAAGTACACCTCAATCCTAAGAAATGTGGCTTTGGTGTCACATTTGGGAAACTTCTAAGATTCATTATCTCTTGATGAGATATAGAAGTTGATCTTGTAAAAGTAACCACTATCTTACATATGCCACCTCCACAAACTCTCAAAAAATTGCACTGTCTTCAAGGAAAAACTTTAGGCTATCAAAAGGTTCATTTCACAACTAGAAGACAAGTGTCACTCATTTTATCACCTCCTAACGAAAAATAATGCCTTTCATTGGGATGAATCTTGTCAGTGGGTATTTGATAAAATTAAAGAGTATCTTGCATCATTTCCAATACTCATGCTACCAAGCCTAGAAAAACCATGACTACTTTATATCTATAAAAAATCAATCACCTTGGGGGCACTCTTAGCACAAAATGATTCAGAGGGTCATGAGAGGGTTGTCTACTACATCATCAAGATATTAGTGGGCTATAAGATTAAATATTTATCAATGGAATGTGTATATTTATTTGTCATTTTTCC
This sequence comes from Sequoia sempervirens, assembly GCA_007258455.2. NCBI lineage: Eukaryota > Viridiplantae > Streptophyta > Pinopsida > Cupressales > Cupressaceae > Sequoia > Sequoia sempervirens. Next base: position 21,702 of record VDFB02369177.1, read on the forward strand.
TCTCAAAAACTATGAAACTACATGCTAAGTCATAAGATCAAGCTCATCTCTAGAATTGACCCACTAAAATATATTATTTCAAAAATATATCACATAAGTCATGAAAAATGGGGCATGTTTCTTAGTGAATTTGATAGAGAATATGTAAAAAAAAGAAATCAAAGGTCAAATCATGGAAGATTAACTTGTAGACGCAACTCGCATAGATAACCATCCACTCATTATGGACTCTCTTGATGAGTCTATATTCACTCTAGATGATTTAGAATCCGAAAAAATATATTTTGATGGTTCATATACGCACAAAAGATCATGTGCAAGCATCCTTTTGGTCACTCAAGATAATTTCATTCCTAAATATTTTAAATTAGATTCACATGCACAAACACCATTGTAGAATATGAGGCCCTCATAATGGTCTCAAAATAGTAATCTAGTAAAATATCCAACATCTCTTGGTTTATGGGCATTTACAACTAATCATAAGCCAATTCAACAATGAATATTATAAAAATATTTAGAAGCTAATTAATTACAAAAATGTAGTAGATAGTTTCAAGGAATACTTCACCTCCTTCCAATTTGAGTAGGTACCTATACTTAACAAAAAAGAAACAAATGTCATGACCATCATCAAATCTCTTCTAGATATAACCCTGAATAGTACTAGTGTGAATTCTTATTTTATGTACCCAAGGATATGATATTTTAATGTATTTATGTGGATAGAGATGCCAACGTGTGGCATACATCCCTTAAGTTATTCATAGTGGGTCATGTGGATAACTTGTGTGATTGATTATATTAGGTGATGAGTAGGCCTTCATTAGGATTACCCCTTCATTGTATTATTAGGAGGATATCTATATAAAGGTGACTATCATTATAAGAATATGTTTTGAGTATGATATTTTATTTGGGAGATCTCTTGGATATATAGTGTGGAGTGGATTCTTCCATAAGGATTATTGTACAATGCTATCCTACCTCAAGAGTTTACTCTAAATATACATATATTTGATACTAGGGCACCTTGGATCATGAAAATCTCTTGTGTTGTGTGAGATCTATCTTCTAAGTTATGTTATTTTTATTATTATAATCGTGGTTCTTATAAAATTGTATTAGAGCTATCATTTGGGAAAAGGTGGACAAAACCCTAGTTTTGGAAGATTCACCTATATTTACCAAATGGATGTGAATTTTATCTATAATTTTTTAACTGACATTTTTGGATTAGATAAGGAATCTAAAATCCAAAAGTAAGGTTTTTATCATAAATATTTAATGATTTATTATAATTTTATGTTTTTTTCATGATTTTCTTTCTAGGCTACAAATCAAATAATTCTTTTGATGTTTTACATTTCTAGAAAGCTCGTCAAAATTCATTAAAGGTCTATTAATTTAATTTTGTAATTGAGGATGAATACATTATGTATTGGGCATATCAAGTTGGTTCAAATAGATTTGGTAGAATAGTAATCTATTGAAAACATTTTGTCTTAAATCTTAATTTCAATGGAGTTGCCTAATTTTGATGGAAGTGGAAATTCTTTGAAATGGTGGTAAAAATAGAAAATATCTTATGGTACAAATACATTATGGAAAATAAAATTTTGGTGGCTTTTAAGAGATGAAGCTAAACAATGGTATGCACCATTGAATAATGATATTTCTTCTTTGTATGAAATATAAAAAAATTCTTAGATAGGTGGGATCTAAAAGGGGGAAAAGAAGAAGAGGAGGGAGAAAATTGAAAATAAATGGAAGAAAATCAAGAAGAGGAAGAAAAAAAGATGGAGAAAGATAAGACTTAGAAGGAGAGGATATAAGTACACACACTTTAGCTCTAAGGAAGGAATATTCAATATTTCAATTTTAAGGATGCATTCAAATAAAAAAAAAATTGTATCTATAAGCCCTATCAACAAGTATAACTTCATCAACATGAAATTAGCTAAGAAAATATATATACAAGAAAACAAAATCAAGGTTAGTCAAATTTTGAGTATGAATTTTTAAATTTTTGAATATTTAAAGCTATCTAAGGATAAATATGTTTTGCATTCAAAATTTCATTCTTTGAATATGGATAGGTTGGATATTGTTCTTAGTTATCCTTGTTTATAATAATTTGGAATAACAAACACCAATGTGTAAAGAAAGATCATGAAGCTTTGGTAAATATTACATGATATTACACATAATGAAGTCCAAAGGAAATTCAAGGAAGATAAATTTTAGCAATCTCATGAAGATCACACTAGTAAATTAGAGGGAAAAAAGGAGGAGAAAGACATTGAGAAAAGAGAGGAGACAAGTGATTCTATTCAAGAGTCAATAAAACAAGTGTAAAAAAGGTGAAGAATAAGAAAAGTTTCTAGTGATAGCAAAGGGGGTGGTATATATTCATCCACATCATTGTGAGAGGAAATAATCATAGAGGAAACCATCATGGAGGAATAAAAATACATGGAATCAACTAGCTAATCACTATGGACGTACATATAATCAGAGAAACAATTACAACAATCAATGGTATCATAGAAGCAATGGCTACCCATGGAAGAAAAAGAAGATTTACCATGACAAGGAATGGAATCAAATGAGTGCAACAAAATATGACTTAAGAATAGGATCCACATGCTATCAAGAAAAATCTATAGCAAGGATCAATTATGGATGGTGTAGACATGCAAAATTCACATTATGCATTCGATCAGATTCGGTCAAATTAGCTCTTGCATTGGATCCATTCATCACCTTCATCCATTTAAATAATTTCATTGCCTAAGGTTATTTAAAATCAAAAAGCCATTTAAATCAAATCTTAGATCATTTTCCAAAGTCTTGAAAGTCAAATCAGCTAATCAGCATTAATCAGCATAATGATCATCTAATCCTAATCTAAGGCTAATCACATCCCACTTGCATTATCTAGATCTAGCCACTTGCACAATAAATCAATTTTATTGATTTATTAAAATCTCATTTTCTTTCAACATGACAAGTCAAACATGGCATTTATTGCTGTTTTTCCTTGTCCCCCTCTCAGCATTTATTGCAATTTTGAATTCAAATTTTCCCCCTCTTGGGCACTCTTCCCAAATCTTGCACATGCATCAACTAATCACATGATGACAAGTGTCCTCAACTCATTGGCTTGTTTTTGATCCCACATTGGTCCCTCTTCAACATTCAGCATTTGAAAATCTTTAAATACAAGCATCATCCTCAAGCAAATCCTTCTTCACAATCTCTTCACAAGCTTCACAATCTCCACAATTTCATCCAAAAAAGCATATGCAAAGTTACTCTCCTTGAGAACTAATTTTGCTCATCATTTCCATCTTATCATCATCATCTAAGCTTTCAATCAAGGATTGGGAAAGGGTCACTAGCACATGTGACACCAATCCAATATGGGATAGATTGGTTTCATGTTTTTCTTTATAGGATTTTATGTATCTTGTTATTAGATAGCATTTTAAAACATGTTAGATATCTCATATGGATGTTGAATGGTGCTTATTGCTTGGAAACTAATCATGCTTGTATATGTTAGTTACTAACGATTTGCAGATTTCGATGTCCACAAAATGGCGCTAGAAGGAGGGCATGAACTAAGGCGTTTCATTTGCTATTTTTTGTATTTGAATATTGTTACTGCATTTACTTTCTTTTGCATGAAATGAGAATGCATTAGCAATACCACTTTACGTTTATCTAATTCTTATTCAAGCAGTGCTTTTGTTTATTAAACTAACATATGTCACTGCATTCAGTTTGGGGGGTCAATATGTTTTGTAATTCATGTTTAAGATAAAGACTATTTATCAGGATTGACCTCTCTGTCATATTAAAAATTCGTTCATCTTTTTTTTTAGCAAATCTGTCACCAATATCTCTGTGTCGTGTTCTTTTCTATTTAAAGCAATGCTGCTTGTTCTTTTCTATTTAATCCATTGTATACTGTTGATATCTGATTGGCTTCAAACTGATATCTCTTTTTGTTTTTCACCTATCCGTTTTGGGAAGACAATTAGCTGAATTGGTCCTAGAATCTTTAAATAATTTTTTGCGAGGAAGTCCTCTTCCCCCATTCAATGATTCCCAATTTGAGCTCTGGTAACTGTTATTCTGATCCACAGCAATAATGGGTGAAACAAAATATGAACCATTTCCATTTTCAGTGGGCTCTCTTCTCCAAGAATTTGAAAGCTTTATCTTATCAGAAGCCAATGAGTTTGTATCCCGTAAAAACTTGAGCCCGCACTGTGTCAAAAGATCTACTCATATTTGAACTCTCTGAAGATGCAGAGCTTGTGATGCGATCAAATTTTTCTTTCTTCATCTTCCCACTCTCCTGCATCTACTCTCCGGATATCTCTATCCTTCACAGATCTCACAACAGGAAGTCTTCCATCATCAGTTGTTGGTATGTCATCTTCTTTTTTTATTTTTCTGCCTGCCTCCTTGCAATTCTTTCCTCCAACTCAAGCAACTTGCGTTTAGCAGCTTCCCCCATTCAATGGTTCGCAGTTTGAGCTCTGCTAACTGTTATTCTGATCCACAGCAATAATTGGTGAAACAAAAGTGCGAACCATTTCTGTTTTCAGTAAGCTCTCTTCTTCATGAATTTGAAGGCGTTATTCTGTCAGAAGCACTTACTACGGAAGTTGACCTTACAGCTACCAATAGTTTTTACTCCATCTTCACCTTCGCAGCCCCACTGATCTCCTCTGCTGCTCCAAAAGCGCATTATAATGTCTACTCCACTTTTCAATTCTACGACCCTCATTTATGAGAAGTAATCTATTCGTATCATTTTGTTACATTAGTCTATTTGTATCACTGTGTTATTAATGCTAACATCATTACAATTGCAGGTGGAACACAACTGGCATTCACTTTTTCTTTTCTCTCCAGGGCGCTAGAATCATAACTCACTTGTCGCCTATTTAATGCATCAAGTCAAAGACAAACTTCGATTATGAGATAGGCTTTTGAGTAGTGTGAATCCTGCATTATATTTTTTAAGCATGTTTTGAATAAAAATCACGGGAGCCTGCGCTATAACATACGGAAAACTCAAAACTCAAAAATGGTAGAATTCATTTTTTGACAAAATCTGTGTCGAGTTATAGGGTTACTGTTATGATGACAGACAGTTTAATTCTCTATTTACTGTCCAAACAAAGTCATAAATGGATTTCTGCCATAAAGATTTTATTGGTTGTTGAAAATTGCATTTGAAAGAAAACTGAGCTTTTTTTTTATCTCACATTGACTTTCTTGGGGGACGACCAAGATAAGATGGCATCGATAGAGTAAAATCATAGATGATAGTCATATCCTGAATTCACTCATTTATGTCTTTATAGGTGTCCTCATTAAATGGAGTTGCTTATTAATGACCTTTTACGGGCCAAGTGAAGAAGATTTGAAATCCTTTCCTAAAATTATTGCAAATATTCATCTATCTTTAAGTTATGACTTTAAGTGATGATTCATTTCATTAGTTTGGAACCATTATTCTTTGTCATTTAAAAATCACTATGTCATTACATTTAATGCTTAAAGATGATTTTAAGTAAATAACTTAATTCTTGCATGATCTTCTTTCTTGATAGGTACAAAAGCAAACGAAGGTACAAGCGAAGGATACAAACGAACAAAGGCGAAAAGATGCAAAACAAAAGAGGAGGAGGATTCTTGTTTGAAAACACAATGTGTTTTTTAACACTTTGATTTTTTTGATCAATACAACTTCACGAAAGGAGGGAAATGTTTTTTTTTGAAAACACAATGTGTTCTTTAACACTTTAAGTGTTTAATCAACACTACACGAAATTGTTTTCCTTTTCGTTTTTAGAACATTAGTTTTCAATTGGGGCTAAAACGAACAATTTCATTTTCATTGCAAAGGGCTTAAAACGAACCTTAGAACTACTAGATTTCGTTTTGGTTTAAAATTGAACAAGGCAAACTTCACATTTGATTTTGGTGCTTAAAATGAAGTCATCATTGCTTTGAGGCTAAAACGAACAAGTGCTTGATTGTGTTATTTTGTCTTTTGAGTGCGTATCCTCTCCCCTTGCGCTTCGTGCGATCTAGGGTGCAAGAGAAACACTCAAAAACACATTTTATTGCTTTGAAACACTTCATTTTGGGGCTTAAAAATTGAACAATCTTGTGCGAGTGTGAGTAGGGGCATTTTCGCGTACATTCTCGTTCTTTGTGCCATCAAAGATCGATCGAGTTACGGATTGTGTCTTTGCTCGCTTTTGTTTATCTTAGAGGGCCTGCCTTGGGGAAAAAGTACTCACCCAAGCGACGACTCAACCGGTAACACTCTAAAGCCAAGAGTATTTCCAGCCGGGATATAAATGAGGATTTTGGTTAAACGCCATAATCACGCGGTTGGCTCCGACAAGATGGATCCGAAGGGGACTCTTGCCGTTGGGTCAACTCCTGAACGGAAAGTCCTTACTAGAACCTATGTGTTAGAATTGGCCAAAATCCTTAATCTGTTTGTTGGTGCAAGAACGGTGGTTGAAGCCGCCCTAATTTTACGGCTTTTAGTAGAGATGGAAAGCATGCCATGGGAGTTTCATGGGTGTTGATGCTTGGCTGCCCCATAAGTGAGTGCCGTGGAGGGGAGCCGTGGGGTCAAGCATCTAACCATCCGCTAAAAGTAGGCGTAGCTGGACTTGTCCAAGTGGGGACTCAACAAACATTGTCTATCACATCCATAGGGCTTGTAATTATTCTTTGTTTGAAAACACAGTGGGTATTCGAAAACATTTTGCAAACAAACACTTAAACATGATCATGCAAATTTCAAACCCCTTTTTATAGAGCAAATACCTTTTGACAAATTTAAGTGTTGTTGCCTTCCCTTGGGATTATGTCCTTAGAGGTTTCTCATCACTTGAATTTATATCGTCATTTGCTCTAACTAGGGTTAACAATAGGAAATCTCTTTGCCTCAATTTCTTGGAACTCCCACACAACACTTTGTGGGAAGAAAATGAATTTTGACATAGGACATCTTTAGTTTGAAACATAATCAAGAGAGTGTTTTTTGTAAAAATAACTCATTAAGCAAAGATAACAAATTGGACCCCACACATGTGCTTGATATCTCTTGGTCATATTGGTCTTTTGATTGCTCTTAGAGAAAAGTGTGTTCTTCAATACCTTGGCCTAGTCAACAAAGTCTCTCTAAGTCTCTTAGGATCATCAAAACTTCCATCATCCATTCAAACATTTATCAACCCATCCATCCAAACAACTTTAAAAGCTTTGAAAACATCATTACCTAGACTTGGGTACATTTCCAAACCAAATCAAAATCATTTGTTTAGTTAGGTGTGTTTGGATGAATCCTTCCATGCACACTTAGTTAAATTATCACCTCTTTGAACAAGTTCATCCTAAGATAACATCCAACATTTTAGGGTTTACAAGTTCATGATCCACATCAAACAATCAAAATCAAGCCCTAGGTCTAGCATTGATTCAAAGTTCCTAAACGTTCATCACTCATATCATCCACCTTTCATCCTCCATCTTGCCATTGGTCCTAAGAACCTTAGAAGTCACTTTCATAACAAGGTCAAAACACAAGAAGAACATGGAATATAAACTTGATCCATACATCTTGGGTAATCCAAATCAGTTGAATCTTCAAAGCCTTGCAATGCCTATCAATTATCAAAATCCATGCATAGGATCATTTCCTTCGACAAATGTCAATGGTACAACAAGTGTGGGTATGCCCAATCTGAATTTTGGAACACATCTCCCCATGATAGATTTCAATCAAAGTCCAAACTTACAAGTCTATCCTCCAAACAATCAATACATGAGTCTTCAAACGAGCAACATCATTCCACCAAATCCCTACAAACCAAATGTGGATGTACCAAATGCATTTTTTCGAAACATGAATCCTAACTCGGAAACCTTTGGAAAAATGATTCCCAATACCAACATTGTTCATCCTATCATGCCAAATCAGAACATTATCCAAAGTCAATTTTCCCATAATCCCATTCAAAAACCACAAGCATGCATGCCAAAACTACTTGAACACAAGCCAAATCAACTATCTCAAGTGAGTCAAAATCAAAATCAAGAACAAATTTGGCGAGATCAAATTGCAGAACTTTCCAAAATAGTTGAGGCATTGCGCCAAGGGAAATCTCCACCACCATTACCTACATCATTCCTTGGTTTAGGGCTTCCCCCTTTACCTAACACCAATCACGCCACCCAAATCAATCCACCTAACGTCAATCAAACCATCACGACAAATCCTTCGAATATACCATCGACATCACACCAATGGATGGTATCTAATCAAACAACAACATTGATCCCAAATCAAAATACGGTCTCCCAAGGGCCTATCACCTCGGTCAATCCAACCATCACTATCCCTTCAATCATTCCAAACACCACTATCACTCCCATCACATCTCAACCCCTCACTACCATGATCGCTCCGAGCGTATCTCAAACACTTGTCACTACATCCAACACAATTTCAATCCCACCACCATCACCATTGCGACTAAGCCAAGTAAGCAATTACAATGCTTCATTCAAAGCATACCAACAATTGCTCCAACAATATGAAACAATTCGGCAAGCGCCTATAGCCACGCACGCTTCTCAAGCTTCACAGCAAAATCAAGCTCAAACATCGCTGCAACAACAACAAGCAACACAAGCTCAACAAGTGCAACAATCCTTTCAAGTTTCCCAAGCCTCTCAAGCTACCCAACCAACACGAGCACAAACACAAAAGATGACAACTATTGAAAACAAGGATCAAGATCAATCTATCACTGAGCACATGTTTACTTCATCCAAGGATCAAATCGACATATGTCAAGAGTCACTTTTGAATCACGATCAAAATCCACCAACAAAATTCAACAATGAGCCAATTCAAGAAATATCAACATCACTTGACTCTATGGTCGAAGACATTCATAATCTCTCCACCGCAATTGTCGAAAACAATGATCAAAACCTCTCCATTGAGGAGCACATTGAAGATATATCTACACAATCCGATGATCAACTCACCATACATCAAGAGCCACTTTTTAGTGATCTCTTTCAAGGAGTGTTAGGATTATTTGATCCAATTGACATAATGCACAATCAGTTCACCTATGATCATGTTGAAAATGTCTCTACATCGCCTTATGAGTTAGAGGACATATCTCAAGAATTTATTCCAAAGCATGATCAAAATCTTTTACCAAAGTCTAGCAATGGTCCTTTTCAAAACATGTTAATCCCCTTTGACCGCATGGTTACAAATGCTGAAGGAACCTTGAACTTGACCATGCCTAATGTCGACATCCAAAAGTCCTTTGTAAGAAATCCATCCTTTGAAGCTGCCCCATGTCAAGAACTTGATCCAAAGCATATCGAAAGCAATCCCAAAATAAATCAAGATCAAAAATTTGTATCTCCAAGATACTACAATGATCTAATGGATATTCTCCTATCCACACAAGATGATCACATCCACATAGCACATACTCCTCCATCTACCCATGAGATGCTTTCTATAGATGGGCACGTAGATGATCTTCATCTAGAACAAAATCTTGCTACACAAAAAGAGCAGATTCTCAACTCCTACAGTCAAACGGAGTTGTCAACATCAAGATCAGATATGTCCCAAACTCAAACTAAGGACATCATGAATACAGATATCCAGCATTATCCACTCAAGGAAGAAAATCAAGTAGAACAATATATTCCAGAGTTAGCGGAGCAGCAAATTGAAAGAATGTCACCTACGGTGGCCATCTATCAGAGAACACTTATTGAACAAGAACTCTTAGAACAGGAGAAATCAAAGCATGAAGGTACTACTTCTACCATACTGGGGGCAACTTTGTCTCAAGCAAACGTCAACATAGGGAGCACGAAGAATCCTTATGATGAAGCTAGTGTCAATACTATAACCAGCCACGCCATGAATCTTCATCCACCCATTACCCCATCCACAAATTGGGACCAACGTCAAAAGAAATATTTGAATCAAAGTACGAAGAATGTTATCAAATCAAAAGAAGCTGAGAAGCATAATGGACAAATCAAATACATATGGATACCAAAGAATACAAAGAAAGATCATCCCTATCAAACTCCATCAGTCAAGAAACTGTGGGACAAAATAAAAAAGGGAAAAGTATCCATCAAGGATGTCCGCAAAAGCAAAAGCAAACTTTTCAAGCGACGTACAAAGTATATCAAGCAGTTGGTCCTAATTCCATGCACACTTCCGTATCCACCCATCATTGCTCATCTTCCCAAGTTTGGAGAGTCAAAGGTTCCAAACTGTCAACCAATCCATCTCTTATCCCTAAATGCACTCCATCCACACCTCCACGCATGATATCCAATTCTTACATTGACCGTGTATTGGAAACGACCCTTCATCATAAGGATTCTGAAGGCACTTTATCGCGATGTGCGCACCAAGACAGAGTTAACTCCGGTATCGACGAAGCAGATCGAGAATCCCAGAAGTGGCATTCAAGTGCACGTATCTTAGCAAAGCAGCTTCTTCAAGCAGGATATCGATGGCACATTATGACAAAGGTCTACGTCAACACCACCAGGTGGTTCAGCGCAATCGGAAAAATACCAAAAATCAAAATATGAAATCCAAAAAAAAAAATTAGAAAAGGATTGAAAATAGTAAAGAAAAAATGGAGTCCTCTAGTGAAACCACTACGGTGGCTGGGCAAGACCATGAGCGAAAACACGGCGAAGCGGTCGTAGTAGTAGAATCGAGCATCGTCGCCGATTGGATGAAGCATCATCCCATCCAGTAACAAATCGGAGCATTCCATCCATCTTATCCACCAATAAATCCATCCATCCATGAACCATTTATCAATCCATTTTCATCCATCTACATCCATCATCTTAATATCTTAGTCTTGATACAATTTTAGACACACTTCGGCTTGCTTACGGTGAACATCTTGACATGGGCTGTTTTCATTAAATCCTATCCTATGCAGCATTATCTGAGCCATGAAGCATTATCCAAATGCGCATTCGTTATTCGAGCACCTTATCTTATTGCAAGATAAATCCTTGGCATACTTTGCGTGCTTACCATATCCATCCATCCATACACTTATCCGAGCATCCATCCATTGCATTCCATACGTTGCTAGACATTGGGGGCAGATATGACATCTTGCTTCGAGAATAAATCTTGGTCTATGTCCTCCAACTTATGTGGCAATCCGAACATGGGAAAACATGAAATCAAATTGGTCAAACCACTTGTGAGCAAAAATCCAAATCACTAGCCCATGGCATATTTTGACGAAAACAATCCTTATCAAGCTTCATCTTTCATCAAACATCAATCCAAACAATCGATATCAGTTGCATCTAAGCTGCACGTCAAACATCACATCAAATCATCCAAACATCTTTTGTTCGAAACCAAGCTTCATCAAACATGATCAATCAAATCCAATCAAAAAGTCATCATCTTGGGATATCCTTGTGTTGCTTAATACTATCCTTGCATTGTCGTGTATCCTCGACAATGTTATCATTATCAATCCTGATCAATCCAGTCCTTGCATTGTTGTGCATCCTCAACAATGTTATCATCATCAATCCATCCATCCTTGCATTGTTGTGCATCCTCAACAATGTTATCCTCATCAATCTTGACCAATCAATCCTTGCATTGTTGTGTATCCTCAACAATGTTATCATCATCATCAATCCATCGATCTGATCAATCCACCTTAGCTTGGTTTTCAGCAAAAATCATAAACAGAGCATTGATATCGTCATACATATCCATATCCAAATCGTCAAAATCATGCGAAAAATCCAAAAACATCATAAAATCAAAAAATCAAAACATTTGCAAAATCTTGAAAACATCAAAAACATTGGAATCCGAACTACGTCGTCTCTGAGCTTAAACGTAGGCAAGGCTAATCTTTGATCAGCCCCCGAGACATCAAAATCCAAAAACATTCAAAAAACATCAAAACCCCAAAACATCTGAAAAACATCAAAATCCAAAAACAGCCTCAAAACATTTCAAAACGTCAAAAACATCCAAATATTTGAAAAAATCCACCCATCCCGTTTCGCTTGCACCCGCAATAATCAATCATCCATAATAAACTGATCATCACTTTCATCCTTTGGCAACACAAACAGAGACAATCATAGCAGTCAGCAAAATCAATCTTCAATCGTAAAATCAAAATCGAAACAATGAACCATTGAACACAAAATCAAAGTCTTGATCATTTTTCAAACATGTCAATCGACCTTATATCAACAGCCTATCAATCAACTTATCAAACCATCATCATCCTATACAAAGCATGTCCTAGGATCCGTTCCGACAATGGGCACTTTTATCAAATCAACCACTTTGGGTAAACAAAACGACGTGTCATTAACATGTCCTAGGATCTGTTCCGACAATGGACATTATCTTTTGGCAATGAGTTTTGGCTCCCATCTTTCAAAACAAATCCCTTTGGCTGGAGGTATGAAGAACATTGGCTTGTTTGCGTACTTGATCTTTTCTTTTGATTTATATTATTGAGCTCATTCCAAGGACCTCTCGATGATATTTGAATGAAGGATTTAGAGAGATGGGAATGGGGCAGCGATCATTATCTTTGTCTGTTGTGCTTGTTGGATGTTGTAAAATAACTTAGTGAATACTTGCTTTGTTAGATATGTATAGAGGATTTTTTGGACAACTTGTTGACTATTGCATTGATTGGTTATACCTTTCGTGTTTTTGGTCGAGATGTTTGAGACTTCTAAAGTGCATCCTAGCAAAGGTTTCCATTATGTCAATATTAGTCAGAATACTCCTATCACGCTTGTTGAGTCAAAGTCCATCACACTAAGTACCCATCATCACAGTCCTTTATACCTTGATGCATCGTGCCAGAAGCGTGTTATCAAAAATAAAGTAAGTGACCCTTTGAAAATCCCAATCCTTGATAAGCAAATCATCATTTATCATCATCATCATTTATCATCATCATCATTTATCATCATCATCATCTATCATCATCATCTCTAATAAAGTCTCGACCAATCATGGACTTGTTGGATCCTCTTGTCATCATCTCATTTTCATGCTAACATTGCATCATGAATAGTCCATCAGCATACCACATATCATTCATATCATACATCATAGGAAACATCGATCATTTCACGTGCATTGCATAATCATCATCATAATATAGATCTGTTAGTCTAAGCATTTCATAAATCATCCGTTGCATAATCATAGCATATCACATCATCAATCTCATCCATCTCATATCATATCATCATTTAAGTTGTTTAGGATAATACAGATTTGTTATTCTAAGCATCTTAAAATCATCTTCTTTGCATCGTCATCCATAACCATCCATTTTGAACCTCTTTATCGAATCGACCCTGGAAATCGAATCTTTTATTCGATCTCTCAAGGGGCAATGTACGGTGTATTTCTTTCGGCCGGGAACATCAGAAAAATCATGAAATTTTTAATTTTGATTCGCGACAGTTTATTCTTTGAACCAAGCATAACAAGTACATTGTATAAGGGGCAAAATGTGGGCATGCAAAATTCATTATGCGTCCGATCGGATTCGGTCAAATTAGCTCTTGCATTGGATCATTCATCACAACTACATCCATTTAAATAATTTCATTGCCCTAAGGTTATTTAAATCAAAAGCCATTTAAATCAAATCTTAGATCATTTTCCAAAGTCTTGAAAGTCAAATCAGCTAATCAGCATTAATCAGCATAATGATCATCTAATCCTAATCTAAGGCTAATCACATCCCACTTGCATTATCTAGATCTAGCCACTTGCACAATAAATCAATTTTATTGATTTATTAAAATCATTTTCTTTCAACATGACAAGTCAAATATGGCATTTATTGCTGTTTTTCCTTGTCCCCCTCTCAGCAATTTATTGCAAATTTGAATTCAAATTTTCCCCCTCTTGGCACTCTTCCCAAATCTTGCACATGCATCAACTAATCACATGATGACAAGTGTCCTCAACTCATTGGCTTGTTTTTGATCCCACATTGGTCCCTCTTCAACATTCAGCATTTTGAAAATCTTTAAATACAAGCATCATCCTCAAGCAAATCCTTCCACACAATTTCATCCAAAAAGCATATGCAAAGTTACTCTCCTTGAGAACTAATTTTGCTCATCATTTCCATCTTATCATCATCATCTAAGCTTTCAATCAAGGATTGGGAAAGGGTCACTAGCACATGTGACACCAATCCAATATGGGATAGATTGGTTTCATGTTTTTCTTTATAGGATTTTATGTATCTTGTTATTAGATAGCATTTTAAAACATGTTAGATATCTCATATGGATGTTGAATGGTGCTTATTGCTTGGAAACTAATCATGCTTGTATATGTTAGTTACTAACGATTTGCAGATTTCGATGTCCACAGATGGTTGGATGGTTGCTCATGGCATCAAATTTGTAATAACTTGTGACAATCATACTATTTGGATTCTTCTCATGTTTTGGGAATAAAACACGTCAAGAAGGGATAATATATTATTATATTATTATATTTGGGTGGATGAAGATACCAACATGTGGTACACAAACCTTTAGTTATGTTCAATCATGAAAATTACTTGTGTAATTAATTATATTAGGTTATGAGTAGTCCTTCATTAGGATTAACCATCAATTGTATTATTAGGAGGTATATATAGAGGATATTATTATTATAAGAATATGTGTTGAGTATGATATTTTATTTGGGATCTCTTGGAGATATGTGTAGAGTGGCCTCTTCCATAAGGATTATTGTATGATGTTACCCTACCTCAAGGGTTTACTCTATTTATGCATATATTTGATAATAGGATATCTTTAATCAAAATTACATGTGTGAGATCTATGTTCCAAATTATATTATTATTATTATTATTATATATATGGATATTATCATCTTGGTCAAAAACCTATTACTCTTCATGTATGATGTCCTTTATTTATAATTCGTTTGTGAAATTTTTAATCTCAACAATCCTTGATATCATGATATATATACTTACCTTCATGATAACATCCTTCCATTAAACCTATCCTAAATGCAACATAAAAATTTATCCATTGTCTTCTTGTTTTTCCATTATTTCCAACACATTCTACCAAAGGAGCTTCAATGGTTCTTTACTTAGATGTCTTAAATTGGAAAGGATTCTTTCCCAATTAAATAGGTTGAAAATGGTATCTATGGTGCACACACTAGTGACATGGTCCTAGCCAAAAATCTTGTGAGAACTAGTTATTATTGGCCCACTATAGAGTAATATTCTCATTAATATGTAAAGAAATACTTAACATGCTAGCAACATGAAGATATAATTCATGCACCCTCATAGGAATTTGAACCCATAATTCTCGACCCTTTTCACAGTGGTGTCTTAATATCATTGATAAGATTCACCTATCTTCCTCCAATAACAATAAGTTTATTATCATTGCTACTGAGTACTTTACCAAATGGGTTGAATATATTCCCCTTATATATAGTATTAGCTAAAAAATATCCAAGTTCATCTTCCACTACATAATCTATTGCTACAACAACCCTTTTTCCATTTTATTGATAATGGTAAGTCATTAAAAAATAATGAAGTCGCCACTCTTTGTGAGCACTTTCACATCCAACACCAATAGTCCACCACATATTACCCACAAGATAATGGTTAAGCAAAGGAATCTAATAAAACCCTCTTAAAAATATTCAAAATGATAACCAAAAATACTAATCATGAATTTCAATTATAACTCAAGATGACGAAAATATAAAAAATGTAAAACATAAGATAAAAGCAATGAATACCAATTTACCTCAATATTTTTCCTTTCCAATCTCGATTGAGATGAAGTGATGCACCATATTCACTTGATTTTCTCTTGGTGTAGTACCTATATGGATTTATCTCAAATTTGTAGCATAAATTGATAATTTGGACGATTTTAGATGTATTTGGACAACATAAACTTAGCTCAAATTAGATTGATGAAAATAGAGGATGAAAGCTTCAATTTATAAATTTTTGATGGATGAAATGGAGGGTTGAGATGCGTTGTGAGATGGAGGGATAGGATTAATTGAGAAGACTGAGGCATTAGACTTGTGACAAGTGTCATAAGGTGGAGGCTTGGGAAAAATGACACATGTCATAGAAAAGGGGCTAGGTGTGCTCACACATGTGTGAGCATACACATAGAGTGGCTCATAAATATGACAAGTGGGTTGTAAGTAGTAAGTGAAAATAAATGTGAAGAAAATATGGTTTAAAAGGGAAAGATTAGGGTGGATTTTTAGGATATGTGTAAGAGGTAGGGTGGCTCAACATTTAAGAGGGGATCTCAAACATGTGTGAGCAACCAATAGAAGATTTGGTCAAGGACGAGGTGAAAGATGATGTTGACTTATATGTTCTCACACATGTGTGAGAATTCAAGGGGCTATGTACACTTGTCACATGATGACAAGTTTAAATCTTGATCCATGTAAATGAATTTAATGGCTTATATTGAATGCACAAGGATTGACAATGAGGTGGAATTTTCAATTAGAGGAAAGTGTTAGTGAGGTTAGGAAGGGTTTAATTAATCAAATAATTAATTATAGATTACTTAATTAATTTGGTTTAGAAGAATTTAGGTGTGGGGGCTAAGGTTAGATTAAATAAAAAAATTAATTTCTTTAGAAGGAATGGGATAATGCAATTAATTAAATTAAATTAATTAATTACAAAAACTTAGGGGATGGTGAATTGTGATTGCTAATAAATTAAATATTAATTTAGTTAATTATGTATTATGGTTGAACTTAGGGTGTCTACATTTATCTCCCTTTGATATGTGTCATGACTAACAAAAGTGGTGTCATGTCGAAGAAGAAGAATAATATGCCCTAGTTGGTTGGAAAAGGAAAGAGGGTGGAATGATGCCCTACGAGAGGTTGTCCTGAGAAAGGGGATTTCAATTTGAACTCTCAAAAAATGAGGGAAGAGAATTTGGAGGTGTAGAGGAAGAAAAATGGATGAGAATGGAGAATAAAGAAAGGAAAAATATTGAAAAAATAAGGAAACGGTGGAAGGAAGGGTGCAAAATTCAGGGCTTGGCCATTGAATAGGGATTATGGGGCCTATAAGGAATTATTTTCACCTTTGGATTTAGTGGATCAGAGCACTTGGTGTGGAAGATAGTTAGACAAGATGTAATAAATTCCACATAATACACATTATGTGGAGTGGATTCAAATGTATAGGTCATAGGACCCCTGATATGTATAAAAAATTGGGGTCATAAGGGTAGATTAGGTAGTGATAGATGCTAGGTAAAGGGGGAAAAATGTAGGCACTAATATATGGATAAGTTCTTTTTCTATGGGATTAGTGCCTTCATGCAATTTTATCGCCTAAATTAAAGGGTTTTAGTACCTTCATGATATGTTAGTGCATTTTCCAAGAATACCGCGTTTGATAGATGGGGTAGCACTTTCAATAGGGTAAAACATTTGGTAGGTTAAGGTAGTGCATTTTCTCGATTAGCACTTTTACTAATCTAGGATAGAACACTCATATACATTTTCCAAGAATATCACGTTTGATAGATGGGGTAGCACTTTCAATAGGCTAACACATTTGGTAGGTTAAGGTAGTCCATTTTCTCGATTAACACTTTTTCTAAACTAGGATAAAACCCTCAATTAGTGCATTTGGATCAGAGCACTTGGTTTGGAGGATAGTTAGACAAGATGGAATAAATTCCACATCATACACATTACATGGAGTGGATTCAAATGTATAGGTCACATGACTCTTGATATGTATAAAAAATTGGGGCCATAAGGGTAGATTAGGTAGTGATAGATGCTAGGTAAAGGGGGGAAAATGTAGGCACTAATATATGGATCAGTTCTTTTTCTATGGGATTAGTTCTGTCATACAAGTAGCACCTGAATTGAAGGGATTTAGTACCTTCATGATATGTTAATGCATTTTCCAAGAATATTGAATTTGATAGATGAGGTAGCACTCTCAATAGGGTAACATATTTTGTAGGTTAAGGTAGTGCATTTTTCTCGATTAGTACTTTTACTAAACTAGGATAGAACCCTCACATAGTGTAGAACTTGGGTAGGGTTAGAATAGCAGTTTCACTAGATTAGAGTTTATGCCAAATTAGGATAGCTCTTTCATGTAGATTAGTGGTTGTGTGGATTAACACAAGTGTGGTATAGGATAGGAAACTGGATTTTTTGGCTAAGGCCAATTGCTTTTTTTGAATGGATGCAAGAGAGACTATATAAACTCCAGTATCAAGAGAGGCAACCATTGAAAATGAGGTTAGAGGTGTAGTTGAAAAATGTGGAATATGAGTTCCTAGTGGGATTTGGTTTAGATTAGGTTGGGTGATGACTAGAGATATGAGCTCATTAGGTGATGATGGCTTCCTTGGTGGAGAGGTAGGATTCAAATACTAGCAACTTCTATCTACCTATGGAGGAGATGATTATCACATTGGAGGATGTGTGGAGGATCCTGCACATATTGATTCAAGGCAAGCTATTGGACTACGATATTTCATTATAAGGGTATATTCAAATAGGCATTTATGATTGCACATTTTTCTATCAACGATAGATGGATTTTGGAGAAGAAATGGTACACTACTAGCATTTCCCTTGTATCTAGTAGGTTTGATAAGTGGATTGGTACTACCAAACTAGAGATCATGAGGGTTTTTGATTAGATGGTCATGAATGCTACATGAGATTCTATCAGAGGGGAAAATATATGGCTAGGGGCACTCCATGTTGATATATCTATACCAAGACATGCATATGGTGGTACAAAAAGGTGGGACGAGTCCGGGATGTTGTGTGATATTGCTACATATTCAAACTTGGGATCATATATTGGTGTTGAGGCTAGTGTGTGTGAGGCAAAAAATAGCAAGGAATCTATTTACGCAATTATCCAATGGTCAATACATCACATTAGGATGGATGAAACATAGTATTGGCAATGAGTGATCAAAGATAATAGGAAATCGATGTCTCAACCTTGTGATTATAAGAGGTTAATATATATGAGTATGGGAGGTGTAGTGGGGGTACCCCCTATGGGGTCCATAGGTCCCATCCCTCTAATGGGGGTCCAAGAGCCATGTACCCTAGTGGGGGTTCAAGGGTAGTGCTCCCAAAAGCCACATTTTATGTATATTTTGTTATTATAAATTTAGATAATTCATAGTTAGGTCTCATATCTCATGGTAGATATTTTGTTGGCTTGTCTTGCCCTAGAAGGCAACCCTATTTTATAATGGCATTGTGATGTAGGATATTTTAAAAATTTTGATTTGATTTTTATTTACAGTTTTGTGGTGCTAAATTTTTGGCTTGCATACCCACACAACTATAGAGGAGGTTTCAAATTGAACACTTTAAAAAAATCTAACCACAAAAACTTACCATGGCCAAGTAAGGATAAGTTAGTGGATGTAGTTGCAAGATTTGATTGCGGGAAAAATAGTTAACATTTTAGTTATCAAATGTAGTTTCAAACGTAGTGAGAAAAGAGAGATTGGTGTAGGTAATTAGGGAAGGATATTTCACATGCAGAGTTAGGTGTTTTCCAATGGAAAAGGAGGTATTCAAATGTTTCTTGGTTGAGAGAAGCCGATTTTGGAAGTTGGTGTTTTTTCCATCATTTGAGGGAGAAAGGAAAACAATTTTGGAATATGAAAAATGAAACAAAAGAAATGATGAGAGTGAGATGTGTATAAAGGAAGGGAGAAATGGTTTTGTTTTGGAAGGTGTGGATACAAAATCCCTCGAACTCCCTTTGGGTTGATTATATTTTTCTAAGTCCGACGTACACCCCATACATTTGAATGTCCTTAGGCCCCTTTTTGAAGAGCTTCGCTCGCTATCGCCACATGTCTACCACACGCTCTTCACAAGGATTTCCTCCCTCAATTTTCTACCAAGCCTTGCCATGATTCCATGTGGCAGCAACATGATCCTTTGAATGCCTTCTTCCCTTCGCTTCTCTACCGAGCTCTGCCCACATGCCACATAGCATCTTTTCGTGTACACTTTTTGGAGGACCCCACAGTCAATGCTGGTAGAGAACACTTATCCACATATATTATTTGTGGGGATGAAGAATGAACACCAATCCCCACCCTATCACCATGTATCCTAACTGACTTCGTAGGTGAGCAACACATGTTTGCACGAGGTTTTGCTACTTCTACACTGGGACCACCGCCATCATTTGCAGAGGATGCATCTGGCTCAAGGGCGATTGCATTCTATGGCTTAGAATCTTTTCTATTACAATGGCCTTTGGAAATCATTGTTGTGGACATCATTGCTCGTGATGAAGGAATATTTTCTATTACTAGCTTTCAGGTGGTGGGATTATTTTCTATAAATGTTGCTTCTTCTTTCTGAAAATGAGTTTGGAACATACATAGAAAAATAGTGGAAAGATACCAAGCCTTTTTTATTGTTTTTTATTATTGTATTAAGACTTGTAGATTGTGCCATTGTTGTTTGGCCTTTTTGTTTCTTAGCTATTTGACAAAATATTATACTATGCCATTATTGTACTGAGTAGCTTATTTGCAAAACTTCTTTGATTTCAATATAAGTTTGTTGATTTAGACCATGTCTTAGACTCTTCTTTTCAGTAAATGTGTATGGGAGCTATTTTATGTTATTGAATAGATTATTTGGGTTTTCACCTATGATTTATGTTATTCTGGGACATGCAAATTGTTGAATGGGCCCTTAAATCCCATCTGAAAGGGAGATTTATCATGCTCACACCTATATCTTGGCACATCGCCTTAGATTATATCTTTATTTGTTATATTTGCTTCCTTTTCCCATTCCAAAAAACCCCAAGTACAGAAGGAGACAACTTTAAAAACTCTAAGGTCACTTAGTTTAGCGCAATTGGTACCCCCATTAACTGAGTTTCCCATAAGGTTGTTGCTTGTCAAATTTTAGCATCAACAATTTCTTTTTTTGGCACACTTGGTGGGACTTGTTTTTAATGTACCTAAACCTAAAGTGGGTGTATGAGCCATTGGCCTATTACTAGTTCCCAAACAACAAATAACCTTGGCTTGCTAGTGCCACCACTAGTAACAGTACAAACTAGAACCCATCGAGTGAACGTTCTAATCCCTCCACTAGCCATGTTGCCAATTGCTAATATAAATTATGTGGCATGGGATGCTAGAAGCCCCCTTATAGAACCAACAACACTTGCTATTTGGGCCCCTATCCCAACCTCTTCTTTAAAAGTTGTACCAAAATTCACTAGGGAAGGCTCAAAAACACCATTCGAACACCTGCAAGATGTGGCGAACGTGTGTTTGGTGCACAGAGTCACTGACCAAAATGTAGTGCTAAGGTTGCTCACAACCTCTTTCAAGGGTAAGGCACTAGATTGGTACCACACTCTACAAACTAACACTATCGGTACCTGGGATCAGCTCGGAGATCCTTTCTATGAAAGGTTTTCAAATAATGGAGATTGGTCTTCGCTATATCATCAGCTGGCAACCATAAAGCGGGCACCATATGAAGCCATGATTGAATTCAATTCCCAGATCCACACAAAACTTGTAAGAGGATCCAGGCTACTATCCACTCATCGGTCGAGTTGGCATTCATGTTCTACTTGAAATCCATCAATGTTGATATCTTGATGATGATCCAGTCTCTTGGCGGGACCACTCTATCGGATGCATACAACATTGTTAAGAAGGCATAGAACAATTTGATAGACGCTGGGAAGCTTCCACCTTGGCTTGCTATGCCTATATTTCCTGAGATCTCAGTTCCCACCTAGGAAATAGCATCTACTAATGTGCTCACTCCTTGATCCATGTATACATATCCGGGCACACCACATAATGCTGCTTCCATGTCTGGATCTTCAAAAGATGAGATGAGCAATGTCAAGGATTTGTTGCAGACCATCTCAAATGAAATAACTACCATCAAGCGGAACCAGTCTGCGCCTTCGAAGCCAACCTACCATAATTATCAAGGCGGAAGATCTTCCTACCAGCAAAATCAGTTCCCAGGAGGCTCGAGCACGAATCCATAGACTCAAACAACTAATCAGATGGTGCCACTCCCTACTCCACTGTAGAATGCTTACCCAAGCTTGAGTAGAGAGCTGATGGCGGGGAAAAACAATCTTGTTGATGACATCAATCCCTGGTGCTTCCCCTCCAGCGACGCACATATGCCCTAAAACTACCTTCACAGAAACCTACAACAAAAGGTGGTTGAACAACACAGTTAGGGCATGATGTCAGAACCTGGGGGTTATGTATATGCCTCTCTGCAAATGGAAAATGCGGTACTCATTGCACAAATGCAAGGGATGTCCCTGGAGCAAGAAACATATATAGCTCTTGACCACACACTCTTCTCATGGATGGAAGAAGAAGAGGCAGTGTTTGCAAATGATGCATCTACATCGAAAGACCCGCAAGTGTAGTTTGATTACAACACTCACTCTAAGAGGAGATTCACTAGCGAATCAGTCATCCCGCAACCCAAAAGTGCCTCTAACTAGACTCTTAGTACCTCCACAATTACACAATAATTTCAGCCACGAAGGGATATTGTTATAACCAGGGCTAAGGAAAAAAATCCTTTGTATCCACCACCATTTAATGTGGTGGAACAATTGAAAAAATCCTCTGCGAATGAGTCCCTTTGGGATATCTTAGCTATTCCAGATTAGAAATCATTGTTGTAGAAGGACCTTTGGGAAGATGTTGTCATTGAACCAATAGAACAATCACTCAAGGGAAGGGTCGTTGATCCGTCACCTCCTGCCAAAGTTCTCACAAATAGTACAAAGGAAGCCTATACCAAAGTTAGAGATAAGCCGAAACCAAATCCCTTTTTCCTAACTCTTATTGTGGGTAAAAAATTACTACATAATTCCATGATTGACTCTAGTGCTAGCACCATAGTCATGCCCAAACAAATAGTTGAAGCCTTAGGCCCTAGCTATGAACCTTTAAAAAGAGGGGTTATGCAGCTTGATGGGAACAAGGTTGAAACTATAGGTGTCATTAAGGACCTCCCCTTGACTCTATTCTCCTGGCCCAGTATCACAGTTCCATAGGATACTATGATCATAGGCATTCCCCCCCATGTTTGGTCTTTTCTTATCTTGGGAATTCACTTCAAAGATAGGTGGATATATTTCTTTGGATTGGTCACACTTGGTCCTTAGGACCAAGCATGGAGCTAAAATGAAAATAATATCCGAACCTCTACATTCGTAACATGTGGTTGATGAAGCTATGATCAAATTTGAGGCTGTTCATACCTCTATCACCAAAGAGGAAATGTAATGTATCGAACTACTAGAGGATGAAAAGGTGATAGGGGACTGAACCGATCAGGAAGAGGTCCTCTTGAGTGAATATATAGACACTGATCCTTTCTATAATTATCATGCCATCGGATTGGGGACCTATGTCATCTATGATGAAGATCAAGTGATTCCAAAGGTCATAAAGGAATCTGAGAGTTGTCAAGCCTCAAAGCTATGGACGTTGCATTTTGATGGAGTGTGATGCAAAGTTGGCATAGGAGCTAGGATATGTTTGACATCCCCATTGAATGAAAAAACACTTAGGTCTTTCCACTTCCAGTTTTCTTGTTCGAACAATGAATCTGAATATGAGGGCCTAGTGCAAGGTCTCAGCCTTGCAAAGTGGATAGGAATTAAGCAAATAATGGTGTTTGGAGACTCCAAGCTAGTGGTAAATCAAGTTTGGGGGCTTTTCATAGCCAAGAATGTCTACATGAGATCTTATAGACATAGAGTTTGGGATTTAATTGAAGGATTTGAAGCCTTTAACATCTAGATAGTGCCCAGAGAGAAAAATACAGATCTGGATCGCATGGTAGCAATTAGATCTCAGTTGATCCTACTTCTGGCTTAATTCATAACATACACTCCATGTGAGCAATTGTCTGACTCAAAATCCTAGATAATGATCAAAGCTGGAAATTATTTGAAAGTGATGAACACATCACCTCATTCATCCAATAGTTGGGAGAGTTTACTAAGCAATTCCAATTGAAAATTGCTGAGGCCTATGAAGGGAAAATTATTCAGTTAAGGTCCAACAAGCTTCCAAAAGGATTGGTCACTCTCAAAAACCTATTTGATTATGATGATACAAGAAATGACAAGAGGAAGTTGTAGCGGAAAAAGTGACTATTCAAATCTTCAGGTCAGAGATGGAAGGAGGCTTAAAGTAAAAAAAGATTTCTCACATCATGATAAAGAAAGACTCATCCATTTCTGTGAGAAATGTGAAGGAGTAGTGGCTTGGTCGTGTGATGACCTCAAAGGATATGATCCTGAAATCATCCAACATACTATAGAACTGATAGAAGGTGCAAAACCAGTTCACCAGAAGTAGAGGCCAGTAAATTTGAAGGTTGAAGCCTTGATGGCGCAGGACCTAACAAAGCTAATTCAGTCTCCGATCATCTTCTCGGTCAAGCACAGTACATGGGTATCTAACTTAGTTCCAATCTAAAAGAAGAACAAATATATCCACCTATGTGTTGATTTTTGGTACCTAAACAAAGCATCCCTAAAGGACCACTACCCCTTGCCTTCTATGGAGTTAATCTTGCAAATAGTGGCAGGATCAAAGATGTTTTCTTTGTTAGACAGTTTCTCCAATTACAACCAGATCCAAGTAAAAGAGGAGGACCAACACAAAACAATGCTCACTACCAAGTGGGGAACGTTTTCATATGCAAAAATTCCATTTGTCCTCTCAAATGCGGGAGCTACGTTCCAGTGGGAAATGGATATTTCTTTCAGGGAATTAATCAATAAAATCATCTTAATATACCTGGATGATCTTACAATATTCTCCAAGCATAAAGATGATCATTTTGATCACCTTGAAATGGTATTTAAAAAATTCTAGGAGTTCGGGATATCCCTAAACCCGAAAAAATGTGTTTTCGAAGTGTCACAAGGAAAACTATTGGGACATATAGTGTCCAAGGATGGAATTAGAATCAATCTTGAGTGGGTGCAGGCAATCAGAGAGCTCCCCCTACTAGTCAATAAGACTTGGGAGTTCAATCCTTTCTGGGAAAGGTAAATTTTGTGAGCAAGTTCATTTCTGATTTTGTAGGAATAATTAGACCTATCACCCTAATGCTCAAAAAGGATCAATTGTTCAAATTTTCAAAGGAAGCTAGAGAATCCTTTTAAAAGGTTAAGGATGCTATTTCTTCAGCTCTTGTATTGGTAAATCCAAACCTATCAAAGGACTTCATAATGTATGTATTTAGTAACAAATCCAACATCACTATTGTTTTGACCCAAAAGGCGATGAAGGAAAGGGAGGACATCCAATAGCATTTCACTCCCGGACCTTAAAATATTATGAGATGAATTGCAACTTCATCGAAAGGAAAGCATTCGACATTGTTAAGGGACTCAAGAAGTTCTGACACCTCATATCTTGCAACAAGGTGATTGAATATGTTGCACATTCCAGTGTGTGTGTGAGTACATCATGGAAGGGGAAATCATTGAAAAAAGGGCCAATTGGATCACTAAGATCCTCAAATATGATATTGAAGTCAATCCCACAAAGACCGTATGAGGAAGAGGACTTTGTGAGTATTTGGCACATGATGAAGAAATGGAAACTAAAGAGGGGCAACCTGAGCTTGTCATAACAAATGAATCCAAGTCTGAAGATTGTTGGCTAGCAGACAGAGTAAGATTCATGCATACCGAAAAATATCTGCTAGGCCTTCATTCTCAGAAGAGAAGATTCTATAGATTGCAAAATAGTGGATATGCACTTATTCAAGGGGTCCTCTTCAAAAGGAACTTCAACGACCTTCTTCTATGGTGTGTCACCATAGAATAGGCGAGGAAAATTCTTGACACTTTTCATAGTAGTCTTACATATGGACATTTCTCTGCAAGGACCACCACTATCAAAATTATGTGTGTCAAATATTTATGGCCTACACTATTCAATGATTCACACTCTTTAGTTAAGGCCTGCAAGGAATGCCAATTCTTTGTAGGAAGGAGGAAAAAAATTGCAATGACTCTCAACCTGATAGTGGTTGATGAACCCTTTGCACAATGGGGCCTTGATTTTATTGGGATGATTAATCCCGCTTCCAGTGCAAGAAACAAATGGATATGCATGGCTACAAACTACTTTACCAGGTGGATCAAGGCCATGCCCCTGAAGAATGTGACAGAGGTAGAGATTGTGAAATTTCTTGAGGAATTGGTAATGTTCTTTTGTTTGGCCGGTCTAATGAATATCGAAGTAGAGAATGGAACCATAATGCAGAAACAAAGAAGCAAAAGAGATAAAAATTTAATAGTTGTATATTCATTAGATGATATCATATACTTCGATATTACAATTCTAAAATGGCTCTGAGGCCATACTTTTCAAGTATATCTATATATACTATGAATTTTTTTAATATTTACAGGAAAAGCCTTTTTTAGGCATATATACAAAAATAGATGAAAAGTGTTGATTCTTAAAATGGGGAAAGAAATTCATTCTTTAAGTGGGAGAAGAAGCATCATCAACAGCGACATCTGGAACAACTTCGTCAGCACAATCATTAATAGGAGTGTCAACAACAACAATGGCGAGTAGTGGAGGGAACACCAAATTCTTGAAGTCATTATACCAGTCAATGTCATAAAACAACACCACATTATAGCAGCATAGAAGGAAATGGCAGGCATGAGTGACCCTCTGGTGGTGCTCTCCAATGGTCAGAACACAGAACCCACTCAAAAATGGTACCCACGACACCATTGCATCTTCTTCTATGTGTCTGTGAAGGTTGCTTTCCATGGGAAGACCAAGGCCATACACCACATTTGTCACAATCTTACCAAGGCCACCGAGGTAGCGCTTCAGAAAGGTCTCCATTGTTAGGAAAAGAATCATCTGCTTAGGGACCTGCATATCAAGCAAGGAAGCAACAAAGTGAGAAATTTTTGGTATTGACCCTATACTTATCTTCATACTCTATACAATCCCTACCTAGTACCCACTTCATTGCTATGATAGCCAACAGATGCTTGTTCTTTGTCATTCACTTGAAACGCCTGTTAGAAACTTCACCTAAAAAATCCATCTGAGACTTATTACTAGTGAGCCTAATCAGAGTATTCATGACACCTAATTCTACCCAACTACCCAAGTACTAATTCTTCCAATTACTAAGTGCATTATGCTATTTTCTTAGGGTCTATTTATAGAAATAGCTAGGATATCTATGTTGCATAAGCATGATGCTAATTGAGTATTAACTTGAAAATCCCACCGAGATCCAACTTGAATTTCTCACCTAGTTGCACCTACCATGTATGAATCATTGTGTGCGAAGTTTAGAAGTAATTAAGTAGCCAAAATCGGTGGTAGTCCCAGATGGTAGTCTACACGACCAAGTGCTGAGGTGTCACATCGCAAGCATTTTCCAATTTCCAAGGAGGAACTCAAATATTTTCGAGTACTCATTGCATCTTTCGTTTAATCATCATTTTTAGGATATTAATTGCAAAGCATGTGAAAGGTTTTATATTCCTTCAATCGCCGACTCAATTTCCCAAGAAAATCGTGTCGTAGTACATGATTACTAATTGTCATTATGAATTTTTGTCTTTTCAAAAGGGCGAGAAATTTATTTCGCATGAGCAAAGGAGCTAGTGGTACATGTTGAATTTAAAGCAAAAAGGAAACCGTTGTCTACCACTCTAAGCCAAGAAAAAGCTAAGTGTTGCATGCGAAAGAATAAACAGTGTGAAAAGCTTCCTAAATACCCTATCCAATGCAAAGAGTTTTGAGTGTAGAATTGTTGAAGAACAAAAGTGAATTGCAGTAGGTTTGAGTATCATAGAAATCCACAACACCTTGAAATGGCCCAAAATCCTCAAATGGAAGCACAAGGTGAGGCGAACTAAAGCTTGTTTGACACCATGCATGCGACAACCATAGCCAATATTTTTGGTGATACCTCTTATGATTTTCCTGGGATACCAGAGAAGCCAAAGTATATTCACACATGGGCCACGAAAAAATAGAAAACTCACAAGGAAAAAAACCAGATAATGGAAGAATGGGATAACATTCATGATCCCATCCTCAAAACTAACCCTAAGGGTCTTAGGGAAGAAACTTGCGAAAGAATGAAAGTGGCCACTGGCAAGTGCCAGTTGA
The DNA here is from genome assembly GCA_007258455.2 of Sequoia sempervirens. Lineage (NCBI taxonomy): Eukaryota > Viridiplantae > Streptophyta > Pinopsida > Cupressales > Cupressaceae > Sequoia > Sequoia sempervirens. The sequence goes on from VDFB02369177.1 coordinate 50,133, forward strand.
CATACAAGCAATGGTTCTGTGGACTCCCACAATATATGGTTCCTTTTGTGCATTACTGCCCGGAGCTAGTTCATGAGGGCATCCAACATTTCAACCTAGATACCAATGCCATTGAAGGTCAGGAGTTAAGAGTTATAATTATCAAGGAGGCTATCAGGGACTTACTGTGCATCCCAAAAAAGGTCTCTAGAGAAAAAAGGATGGAGTCATTCACTCCAAAAAAAAGGGTACAACTATTGGAAAGGCATAGATCTTGCTATGGAATTTTATAACTAGGAAATCCAAAGACCTCAGGAATATTTGGAAAAGCTGCCACAAATTCTAGTCATGCACAATTCTTTTAAACAAGATTTACAGGATTCCTTCTTTATGATGGATTTCATTTGTGGCATGGACTAGGACAAGTACATGCAAGCATTTCAACTAGGTTTGGGTTTCAAGTTGAGGAAGCAACATTCCTTATTTTGGTATGACTTCACGGAAGTCATTGTCCAAGAAATGATGAGCCAAATCAAGGAATACAAAACACAACATAAGTTTAGGTTTCCTTCTCTCCTTGCTCATATGTTTTTGCATTAGAACCCTGACTTCTTCAAAAAACATATGAATTTAGTAATTTTTGATGAAAAGGGAATATGAAGGCCGGTTTTTGTAAGGACTCCCCTCCTTTCTACAACATATGACTATTATGCATTCTCAGATTATTTCTTGACTTTGATTCTGCAAGACTTAAGTGAGGATGGCAATCTTTATTGACTTTCTGCCAACCAAACATGGTGGATGTAGATTTTCACTCCTAAGTGTGACTAGTTTCTCAGAGAAGATTTTACACTCATTCAGCTGCATGGCTTTACCGAGGAGCCATTTTGACTCCCATCATGTGTCATAGATCAGGTGTTGGCCCTTGAGATGTTCTAGTAAGTGTGGGTTATTAACAATAGTCTTTGTAGAGGGAAGAACAAGAAGGGTTTTTTCTATTGCCCACTGAGCTTCAAAATGGTGGTTATGGCAAGGAAGTAGACACATAAGTTGCTAGAGGAAAAAATGGCTCATCTGGGGCTAGTATTGATTTGTGAAAAATGGAAATATAACCTTGACAATGACTTAGCAAGCATAAACGTTTGGGTGACTCACAACCCCTGACCTTACTAGGAAAAGTGACAGAATCCTCTGTCAGAACAAGATGATCTATTTGTAGACCTGGTTCACATTCCTACAGAGGATAGGAGGCTGACATGGCTCAATTTCTATTTCCCATTGGTGAAGTTTAATGAGAGGTACCAAATGGGGGCCACCCTTCGCAATGATTTGGCCAAGTATTGGAACTGGAGCGAGGAAAAGATTAGAGATTTATAGATTTACCATCAAGAGATCCAATGCCCTGATGCCCCATTCCAAGATGTAGACAAGGATGTAAATTTTGACTTTGTGGAAACAAGTGCATGATGATACCGACACAAGTAGTGATGAGGATATTGACCCAAATGAGGCTAGAAAATATACAGGGAAGGGGAAGGAGAAGGAAAAGGAAGTGAAGATGGCCCCAACGTAGAAAATTGGACAAGCAATGAAGCAACCTAACAAAGCTACTTCGAAGCTGTAGGTGAATATATCACATTTGAGAGCCTCATAGACATGCACATGGGTCATGAAAAGACCCATAGGTCAAGCCCAACAACACCCATCAAAGGTCACAGAGGTGGAAAATTCCCCACCTGAAAAAAGGCAGCACACAGATGCAACTTCTGGAGAAAGTTCATAGGAACTTGCAATGAACTAGGGATTGGAGTCCCCCATAGCTCAAGTATCTTTTTGAGGTCATGGAGGAGATAGTGTGTGGTGAACACTGACTTTCTCAAGTCTGGTCACCAATTGAAGAAGAAATAATATGAGCTAAAAATTGTCAAGGAGAGGATATAGGTCCTACTGAAGAAGGACAAAGAAAGGGATGCCAAATTTGCACCCTTATCATAGCAAGCAGAGACAAAACAGGCTAGAATCTAAGGGGAACTCACAAAGTTCCAATCCCAAGGTCCCAACCTGGTCACTAATCTGCAGTAGAAGATGAGCTGAAAAATGTCAAAGAGAGGATAGAGGTCCTACTAAAGAAGGACAAAGAAAGGGATGCGGAATTTGTGCGCTTATAACAGTAAGTGGAGATAGAACAAGCTAGAATCCAAGGGGAACTCACAAAGTTCCAATCCCAAGATCCCAACCTAGTCACTGATCTGCAACAAAAAACCAAGAATTGCAAGACCGATTGGCATAGGTAGAGAAGGAGATGCAACAAAATAAGGAAGAGTTTCAACATCAACATGCTCAATTGGAGTAGATAATGCAGCAAAAGGAAACATACTTCTAGGGCTAAAAAACTCAATTCGAGAAGGAAATCTAGGAGATAAGGCTTTTGTTGGATAGGGAATTTGCAACCAGAAGCCAAGCTGAGGAAAAATGTCTTGTTGAGTTAAGAAACCTATAGGAACAACTCTTTGTTGTAGACAAAAGGATTGCAAAACTGGCGTAGGATGTTGGGTCAAAGGATGCAAAAATTGGTCTTTTGAAGAATCCTCCCCAACCCCCTATTGCCCAGTCGAACCTCCTTCTAGTAGCCCAACAACTATATATTTCATACTGGGAAAAGGTCAAGGATTTATGTCTGAATCTTCAACTAATGCTTCAATTCATGGTGGAAGTGTCAAGTTTGAGCAGGGAGGTTCATGAAACAATTGAGAAATTCCCACAGTTCATTGTAGAGAGGGTCCCTGAGGTGGAAAAGTTGCTAGATAAGATGTACATGGTGCCGAACGAGGAATTAGTGAGCGCGGGGTTTGAGGACCAGAGGTTAGCTGCCAAGACAACAAAAGAATTCATTTGTTGCCACACAAACATCCTCCATCCTAGTGATTGCTCAACAACACTGGGTTGAACTATGAATAGCATGCAGGAAAAATTCTCCCAACTAACTTAGATGGGCCTGCCCTCCCCATTTCTCTCTGATGATTTAGTGGCCACAATGGAGTAGATTGCAAAAAATATTAAGGAGAAGCAGTAGGACATATCCAATTTTCAAAGCTTTAGTCAACCCCCTACTGCTAAGGATATTGAGGGTGTCACTCATCAGATAGCGCGGTTGCTCTTTCAATTTGAGCCTGGGACCCGGATATCCATGAAACTTCCATTCAAAGAAGTGATCGATCTTCACAAAGCACAAGAGAGTCTACACTCCATATCGACACCATTTGAGGCTGATTAGTTGCCTCTACATACTGCTCTCTCAAAGCCTCTACATACTACTCTCTTAAAGCTCTGACTAAATCACCCATTGAATAAGGCTCTATTCTTTGAACCAAAATTTTTTGGGTTCCTCGTTCCACAGGTGAAATGCCCCTGGTAGTCACCAAAATTTGTGGATATAAAATCCCTTGAGCTCCCTTCAGGTTGATTATATTTTTCTAATTCTAGACTACGCCCCATACATTTGAATATCCTTAGGCCCTTTTTTGAAGAGCTTCGCCCGATGTTGCCATGTTTCCGCCGCATGCTCCTCGCAAGGACTTCCTTCATCTCTTTTATACCAAGCCTCACCATGATTCCACATGGCAGCAACGCAGACCTTTGAATTCTTGCTTCCCTTCACTTCTTTATCGAGCTCCACTTGCATTCCACGTAGCATTGTTCCATGTACACTTTTTGGAGGACCCCACAATTAGTGTTGGTGGCCAATACTTATCCACGTGTCTTCTCTGTAGGGATTTTCATCACAAGGAAGGAAGAATGAACACCAAGCCTCGCCCTATAGCCACATATCCTGACTTCGTAGGTGAGTGACACATGTCTACACGAGGTTCTACTGCTTCTACATTGGGACCATCACCATCATTTGTAAAGGATGCATCTGGCTTGAGGGTGACTGCATTCTATAGCTCATAATCATTTCTGTTGTAACAACCTTGGGAAATCATTATTGTGGACATCATTGCTCTTGATAAAGGAATCTTTTATGTTACTGGCTTTCAGGCGGTGGGATTATTTTCTATAAATACTGCTTCTTCTTTCTGAAAATGAGTTTTGAACATACATAGAAAAATAGTGGAAAGACACCAAACCTTTTGTATTATTTTTTATTATTGTATTAAGACTTGCAGACTGTGCCATTGTTGTTCTGCCTTTTTGTTTCTTAGCTATTTGATAGAACATTACACTGTGCCATTATTGTACTAAGTAGTTTATTTGTAGAACTTTTATGATTTCAATATAAGTTTTTTGATTTAGACCATGTCTTGGACTCTTCTTTTTAGTAAATGTGTATGGGAGTTATTTTATGTTATTGAATAGATTATTTGGGTTTTCATCTATGATTTTTGTTATTTCGGGACATGCAAATTGTTGAATGAGCCCTTAAATCCCATATGAAAGGGAGATTTACCATGCCCACACCTATATCTTGGTGCATCGCCTTAGATTAGATCTTTATTTTTTATATTTTCTTCCTTTTCCCATTCCAAAACCCCTAAACTACAGAAGGAGATGAATTCTTTAAAAACCTAGAGATCACTCAATTTAACGTAATTGGTCCCCCCATTAACTAAGTTTCCCATAAGGCTGTTGCTTGTCAAATTTTGGCATTAATAGAAGGACCTACTAGTGTTTGAAGGAACGATAGCAAAAAGAAAAACAAACTAGGAAAAGGAGTGAGCAACCTAATCGGCTTCACCAAGAAAGAGATGCCAACAAGAAGTTGAGACAATAAGAGTAACAAGAAGACGCAAGGATGAGTATAAAGAAAAGCACGACTCGAGGAAGGAACAACACAATCTTGTCTAACCGAGGTTTGTGAATGGGCAGACACTAAATGTTGATTCCCTCATAGTCATTATACTCAAATTTTGACATTGAATTAAATACATTATTGCTTTGTTCTTTCATCGGTGTTTGTAAGTCCTTGGTACTTGTAAATTTTATATGCTATCACTTGGATAAGGAATGAATTTCTATATGTTGTTGTTGCCTTTGCTAAGGATTGGTCTCATTGTTTATAATAGCATTCTATAGCTTTGTTTGAATTGAGTAACCATTGCTTTAGTCTATCTCTGAGTATTGTTGATTTTCAGTGTTTGAGAAAAGTTGCCATCATTTTGGTATGAGAGCATATGAGTGTGTAAGTTGAGTCATCATTTTTGGTGTTAGAGCCTAAAAGATCTAAAAGGGGAAGTGAGTTATATGATTTTATATAAGTATGTGGGTGGAAGTTTGATAGGTTAATAAGAAGAACCTGGGTACCAAAATACTGGGCAGAGGAAAAGGAGAGAATCCCTAGGTGAGGTATTGAGAATCCAAGCATAAAGATCAAAAGATGCAGCAATATGCCATAAAATAAAGCCTCAGGAAGAAAGGCCAAATGAAAAAGAATGTGAAGAAGCAAAGTTTAGAATGGAATTAAGAAATGGAAGAGTTGAGAAGAGATTTAGAGAAGTGTAAGAAATGGCTTGAGGAAAGAAGCCAAGAATATGGTTGGGGTTGACCATTGAAAAAGAAGTTGAAGTGGCTTGTGCGGATGATTGTTTAGAAAAAGAGAGGGTAAAATCTAGCTACCTTGAAAAGAAAAGATGAAAGAGGTTTGGAAAGCAAAGAGTTTCCAAGGGAGAAATGTTCACCAAAAGAGGTGAAGAAAGTCATCATTGAGGAGAACACGAGGAAACACAAGAAATTGTGGGAAGTGAAATCAAGGTATGGTGAAGCATTGAAGAATGAAGACCAAAAAGAAGGTGCAACAAGTGTAGAAGATTTATGGGCACAATTTTTAGTGATAGAACAAGAGTGGATGGTGAAGATTGCTAGTGAAGGTATGAAGATAAATGGGATATCAAAGGATACAAAGTTGGAATTGGCAGTTGATGAAAAATAAGTTGTTGCAATGAAAAAGAATATTGACATACTTTTAGGAGCAGCTTGGAAGAAGCTTGAGGAGAATGCATGCAAGGTGAAATTTAAGCAAGTTGATTTGGATGATTTAAATAAGGATACTTTTGAATCTTTGAATGAAATTTTTGATGGGAAGAGTTTAAAAGGCGATGATGAAACAAATATATATGAATGTGAGATGGAGTTTTGGAGGATTGTAATGAAAAAGACATAAGGAGAAGATACAAAAAGAAAAAGAAAAAGGAAAAACAAAACAAAAAAAATAGAACACATGGTAGTTGTTCCAGAGTGGTGTTGGAAGACGTGAAAGAAAAGAACAGAGAAATTATTTTTGGTTGGTGACCTCATATGGGAGAGCACATGCTTTCTTTTGTCTCCTGGGGAGCCTGATGCAAGAGCTTTTAAAATTTTTGGTTTGATTATTATTTATGGCTTTGTGGTACTAAATTTTTGGCTTGCATACACAATCAGCAATAGAAGAGGTTTCAAATTGCACACTTAAAAAAAATATAACCACAAAAACTTACCATGGTCAAGGAAGGAGAATTTAGTGGAAATACTTGCAAGATTCAGTTGTAGGAAAAATAGTTAACATTTTAGTTATCAAATGCAATTTCAAACATAGTGAGAAAAGAGAGATTGGTGTAGGTAATTAGGGAAGGAGCTTTCACGTGAAGAGTTAGGCATCTACCGATGGAAAAGAAGGTATTCACCAGTTTCTTGGTTGAGAGAAGCCAATTTTGGAATTTGGTGTTTTTTCCATCATTTGAGGGAGAAAGGCAAACAGTTCTAGAAGACAACAAACAAAACAAAAGAAACGATGGGAGTGAGTTGTGTATAAAGGAAGGGAGAAAGAATTTTTTTGGCAAGAAATGACTAGTGTTTAAAGGAACGACAACAAAAATACAAACAAATCAGGAAAAGGAGTGAGTAGTCCGATTGGCTTCAACAAGAAAGAGATGCCAACAAGAAGCTAAGACAAGAAGAGTAATGGGAAGAAACAAGGACAAATATGAGGGAAAGCACGACTCGAGGAATGAACAACACAATCTTGTCTAACTGAGGTTTGCAAATGGGAAGACACTGAATGTCAATTCCCTCAAATTCATTGTACTCTTATTTTGGCATTGAATTAAATACATTATTTCTTTATTCTTCTTTCATTGGTGTTTGTAAGTCCTCGGTACTTGTGAAGTTTATATGCTACCACTTGGATAAGGAATGAATTTCTATATGTTTTTTTTCCTTTGCTAAGGATCGATCTCATTATTTGGAATAGAATTCTATAGCTTTATTTGAATTGAGTAACCATTGCTTTAGTCTATCTCTCAATATTGTTGATTGTCGGTGTTGAGGAAAGTTGCCATAATTTTGATATTAGAGTGTATGAGTGTGTAAGTTGAGCCATCACATTGTATTATGGCTATGCATGTGATGTATTCTAAAAATTTGATAGTAGTTATGTTGCCTACATATCTCTGGTTAGTGATACTCTTGTGAGAAGCTTGCTTTGCAAGTATATTATAATCTTTGTGATTTTTGAATAAAATATTGGGCGGATTTTGGAGTGTGGGGTTTTTCTCCCAAAAGGGTTTTCCCATGTAAATCACTGTGTTGTAGTATGCATGATATTTGTGTTTAGTTTTGTTTGATTTATGCAATTGTTGTAAAGATATGAAATATTTTGCATTACCTTCATCTCAAGATTAGTATAGGAATTTTTTATGCTACCTTAACTTCCTTACAAGTGGTATTAGAGCTTGATCACCTTTGGTTTCAGTTGTGGGTTGTTGTGTTTTTTGAACTAATCTATATTTGAGTGGGAGCTTGTGCAGAAGATACTTTCTAATCTTGTTGCATGATTTTTTCAGATGGCAAGTTCATCAAGAAGAATAGAAATGGAGAAATTTTTCTAAAAATAATTTTGAGATGTAGAAGATGAAGATGGAGGATCTATTAATATATCAAGATCTATGGGATGTTGTTGATGAGAAAGTTTTAAGGCCCACAAATCCTACTTTGGTTGCTCAATGTGATGTTATGGTTAGTAAAGGTTGTAAGAAAATTTATAGTGCAAAATAAATATAGAAAAGCAATAAGCATAAATTTAACATGATATTTATGTGGAAAACTTGGTAAAATTATACCAAAATAAAAACCACGAGCAAAGATCTTTTGTATTTTTATTTCTCAAGAAATTCGTAATTACAACAACATTCAAAAGTTACGAAAAGCATGAATTCGAGAGAGTATAATAAATCTAACTTGCAAACTCCTTCTCAAACATAACTTTCCAAAAATAGAAAGTGCAACTCATGCAGCTACATGTCAAAAATTTGTCAAAATTATCAATGTCAACTATTTGTCACTATTGGAATAACATTAAAATTGGCATCATATGAAACAAGTCTTTCATTGTAGGGTTGGTTTATTTCAAAGGAAACTCTTCATCATTAATAACCATAATCAATAGAAAACTCTATTAACTTTCATAGACTTTCATATATTCACACAATCATTCTTAATGCTTTAAATACTTAAAATAAGTAGGAAGGTCTAGGTAATGTCTTTGAAACCATCAAAATATCATGAAAAGTATGAAACTTAAACAAGGAAAAGAGGACAATTTTAAGACTCATCAGTTGGCTTTGAAAGCTCACTAGAAAAACAAAGAAAATCACCAAGGTAATCATTTCCACAAGGAAAATTAGTGACCAATTTATATAATGTCTTTTCCAAGACCCCAAATCAATCACTATCAACCTAGGTAAATAGAAATGGTCGCAAAATATAATTGTCAACTCCAAAAATGAATAAAAGCCAAAAATTTATGTAGTAGAGAAACCACATGGTCTACCAACAAAATGCCTCATCTAGTAAATTCAAATGACCTAAGAAAGAATGAATAACTACATTAATAAGGATCTATAAATGAAAACGATAAGCAACCATGAACAACTATGCAACCAAGAAACTCAAATAATAGTAATCATGCAACCATAGAGACATTAATGTTCACCAAATTAGAAAGATTTGATGAAGGTGAGCCTCTAATAAATTAGCTTCAATGTGAGTGGCCACAATAGCATATAAGGTGTTCTAACTCAAAGATTTCATTATTTTTAGTCATAAATGTTCTAGGGATAATATGTTATTTTTAAATTAGCTACCACATGTCATTAATAATTGAACTTTTTCAAATTAAGTCAAATATTTTAAGTAACAAGTATCACATAATGGCTAGTACTTGCCTTCATAGTATTGTAGAAAATTATTTAGTATAGTTGAATTTTAATGTGTTCCTTATAACTATTACATATATTTTAATTAATTATAACCTTTAATTAAAAAAATTATATAATTATAATTGTAACTTAATCTATATAATCATAAATATGCTAATAAACTTAATATTGAACCTAATTTTTAATTATTATTATTTTGAGATTATATTATCATTTTTATTCAATAATCTAAATTAAAAATATTAAATATCTCTTTTAACCAAAACAAATGTAAAACAATTTTTGTCATTAAAACATCAAAATACATCGAAATATAACTTGAAGAGAAACACCATATTATAAATTAAAAAAAAATTTAAAAAAACTATTTTAAAATAGACATTTATTTTGTAATTATAAAGACATTAAAATTTATAATGTATATTAAGATAAAATTATTAAAAGTATATAATATTTACTATATTTTGAGAAATTAAAAAATTAGATAAGCATCTCTACTTTAGAAAAGTTAAATATATCTTGACTAGGAAAAAATAATGACGTCTAATGTGTTGTAAAGCATAATTAATAACTAATTAAGCATCACCTGATTGCAATTGTATTGCCTAAAGTACTAGTAAGTTTGATAAGAGCAAATCAAACTCACTTCCTCCAAAAGAGAAAAAGCATGACAATTGGCAATTGAATTAAGTGTTTAAAATATAGCCTTTATTTAATTATATTTCCAAAGGAAACAATAATCGTTAATTCAATTAATATCATATGTGACTTAACTTTGAATAGTTAAAATAGTGTTTTATTTAATTCTTATCACCAATAAGTGTCAAGGTTAAAATTTTAAATGTAGACTTTTTTAAGTTAGAATTACACAATCCTCTTATAGTAGTTTTTAAAATAGTTTGAATAAAAGCATCTTAAAGTAGCTTATAAACTCATTAAAGCTATAATATACCATCATGAAATAACCCATAGAAATTCTACAACACATATACAAAGTAATACCCATTTAAGATATAGAAACTTTGTAGCACCTCCAAAAAACAAGATGGCAAAAGCTATGAAACAACAAAAAGCACCAAAATTGGGGAAAAAAGAAAAGAAAATGAAACTTGAAATATTTTTGGTGATGTGGGATTATCTGTGAACTCAAATGCTCCTACATCAATTATAGTGCTCTCAAATTGTGTGCATGAATTCCAACACTGCCTTAAAAGCTCTTGCATCATTGTTCATGTTTCTAGCAAATAATTTTTCTATATATAGTTGTGAGTTCTTTTAGTTGACTTGTGGTTGCTATCACAACACGACCTCATGTAACCATCACGATGTCACATCATACAACCAAACCATGTATGTTACACTAAATATTTATACCACAACATCACCACATGTAAGTTACATATATGTTGTACCACAAAACTTGAAAACTCACTACAATTCACCATGATATATTCTACAAATAGACTTTTCTTACACAAACTCTTTGTAGGCGAATTTGAATCAAGCCCCAACATTCTCCCCCTTGATATTTATTACAAGATGGAGTGTAATATTCAACCCAAGAAATTAACCACATGCTTGAGAACATGATATTCCTATCTCATCCCTACACCTCATGAACTTTGCAATACTTACAAGTTTTATCAAAGAATCTATATATTGTTTACCCAAGTATCATTTTTTTCCATTTAGATTTCTCTTTTTTCAACCACCCCCCTTACTAATGCAAAAACTCTTTGCTACACAACACAAACTCACAACCATAAACATAGAATGCAAAATATGCAAACAACACACATGTTGATTTTATTCAATTTTCACCATTACATTCATGGTTTCTTGTTGGAATATATGCTCCAACATAACTATTAATTTTTAGAGTAAGTCATGACAAAATTGCACATATGTTGTGCGTGTGTCATCAAATATTGTTTATGTGTCCATTATATTCAATCAAGTTTAGTTTGTTATTAGATTTCCAATTTTCTATTGAATAGTTCTAGTTAGTTGACATCACAATTAACATGATTATAGGAAGTTTGTTGAGTGTTACAACTATAATAATATGTATTGTTGTTGATGAATAATGTATGAGTTTATTTGCAGTTCTATTCTTGTATTTCTATTGTTATATTTTTCTATTATGGTATTAGAGCTAATGGGAGGTCTTGTTGTGAGTTTATGTCAAGTTTGATGTTGTGTGTTGTGGATGATTCTAAAAGGAAGCAGTGACTTGCTGCTCAAAAGTGTGCCTTATATTTTTTAAGAACCCAGAGAGTAGAAAAAGTGTGGACAAGACCCCATAGATTTTTCCAAACCCTATTGAAAATAAGTTTGTTGTTGTGTAGCTTGTTGTAAGCATAAGAGCTGAGAGAATGTCAACCATTATTGAAGAACCACCAGATGATAGTGATGATGAATTCATTGAAGATAAAACAAATGTTCTATTTTGAAGAGGCCAACACTTTGAAGATAGGGAAGGATGCAGTAGAGGATAGATAGATGCTCAATAGTCTAAAATGCTTGTGGATTGAAGAAAATATACCTCATTGAGGTTATGAGACATACATGTGAGGATCAAGGTGTCCAATAGTTCAAAGTGTTGATTTTTGTAGCTCAAATGGTGGAATGTGGAGTTGCTTTAAAGCAACTCAAGTTGGATTTTCAACAACATATTTTTTATTTATTCACAGAATGTTTCCGGGTTTGTGAGGCTGAGATAAGAGCAAGAGTGATTTTATGTGTGAGTTAGCCAAGTAATGTAAGGAAAGTTTCTTTTCTTGCACGTTGATGTAAATCAACAGGGCTCTACATGTGTAAGATTGTTGTAGCAAACTAATATTGTATTCTTGAAGAAAAGTTTGCTATTAGGCTAAATAGAAGATCTGACATTTGCAAATTTTCCCCACACTAGGGTTTCCTAGGTAATTCTATGTTATTGTGTATCTGTGATTGTCTTGCTATTATTTTTGCTTCCGCTATTATTAGTTGTTATTTAACCCAGTGTATTAATTGTTATAAATTAGATATTTGATTCTATTATGTGAATTTATTGTGTAATTAATCTATAGATAGGTTATAAGAAATTACCATGGTATCAAAGCTCTAAACTCTAAATACGAAGCCGAGATTTGTGACACAAATTTCAAGAAAAAAAATCAAAATTTCATCTTTAGTTTCTTCTGTGACTATGGCAATTAGTGTTTGATATGAAGACAAGCTTGAGGGTGCATCTAACTTCCTATAGTGAAAGGTTCAGATTACATATGTTCTTAAGGAGAACAAGTTGTGGATCTATGCTAGTATAGAGGTGACACCAACAACAAATGATCCTATTTCCTTAGATTCAGATGAAGTCAAGGAGGCCAAGGCTCAAAGGATTATTATTGATGGAGTAAGAGATCATCTAATTCCTCATCTATCAGGGAAAGACACTGCCAAGGAGATGTGGGATACACTCACAAAAATTTATTAGAGTCGTAGGATGATGCTCAAGGAAAAATTGCATAACACCAAGATGTCCAAAGGCGAGAGCGTGACCTTTTACTTGTCCAAGCTGACATAGGTTAGGGATGAGTTGGTTGTTGTTGGAGAGACAATTGCTAAAGATGAGTTGGTGTGTATAGCCTTGAATGGTTTTTTGAAGCACTGGGAAATGTTTGTCAAGTGTGTTGTCGGTAGAGATCGCCTACCTAACTGGGCGAGGCTTTGGGATGATTTTGTTCAGGAAGAGATCCGTGAAGGTGCTCATTGAGGAGATCAGATGAAGAAGGGTCAAGATGAAGAAAATATTGCTCTTTCAAGAAAGGGTAAGAAGAAGTCCAATAAAGAGCAAATGGACGGTTATTCTTCCAAGAGTGGGAAGAAGAAATATCTGAGAAAGATAAAATGTTTCTACTGCCATCAGTTGGATCACTATCTCAGTCAGTGTTTGAATAAGAAAAATAAGGACAAGAAAAAGAAGCAAGTTGCTACTACAGTAGAGGTGGACGAGTTTGTATCATGATTTGAGAATGAGTTTTCTCTCATTGCATGTTTCTTGAGTTCAATTTCCAACAAGGTATGGTATATTGATAGTGGGGCTTCTTGCCACATGATAGGAGTCAAAGAATGTTTCAACAAGTTGGAGGAGAAGAAGTTGGATTTCTATATTGAGCTCAGAGACAATGCCAAGTACCATGCAACTGGTCTTGGAATGGTCAAGTTTTAGAGGGATTCTAACAAACCTCTATTGGTGGAGGAAGTGTTGTATGTCCCTGACATGAAAAAAATTTAATGTTCATTTCTACTTTGGAAGACAAGGGTTACATCGTAACCTTTGAGAGGGCAACATTCTATATTCATCCCAAGGATTCCAAGGTTGTAAAAGTGATTGGAGTCAGGCATGGAAACTTGTTTCAGTTACAATTTGAGCCAGAACATGTGTTGGTAAGTAGCTATAGTGGTCTAGGAGAATTTTGGCACAGGAGGATGGCTCACCTTCACCATGGAGAACTTAATATTCTCAAGGAAATAGTGATGGGGCTGCATGAGATGAAGACATAAAAGCATGAGGTGTGCAAAGGATGTGCACTTGGGAAATATGCCAAGACTAGTTTTCCAAGAAGCGACACTAGATCCAAAGGGATTTTGGATCTTATACACTCAGATGTGTGTAGGCCCATGACAACAGTATCCTTAAATGGGTAAGAGTATTATGTTACTTTCATTGATGACTTCTCCAGGAAGACGTGGATATATTTTTTGAAGAATAAAGATGAGGTCTTCAGTAGGTTCAAAATTTTAAGGCTCTCGTGGAGAACCAAACTGGGAGGAAGATCAAGATTCTAAGGTCCAATAATGGAGGCTAGTATACCTCAAATGCCTTCAAAGATTTTTGTGCTCAAGAAGTTATCAAGAAAGAGTTGATAGTTCCATACAACCCTCAGTAGAATGGGGTTACTGAATGGAAAAATAGGGCTATAGTTGGAGCAGCCAAGGCCATGCTTCATGATCCGGATCTTCCTTGGTTCTTATGGGTAGAAGCTTGCAATACAATTGTATATTTGCAGAATAGGATCCCTCACAAAGTGTTGGGAAAATTGACTCTAGAAGAGGTGTTCACCGATAAGAAACTAGATTTGGGGCACATTTGCATCTTTGGATTCCTTGTGTATTGTCACATTCTTGTGGAGAAGAGAACCAAGTTGAAATCAGTTGTAGAGAAGGGTATCCTTGTTGGGTATAGTGAAACTTCTAAGGCCTATTGGGCTTACATCCCTACCCTTAGGAAAATAGTTGTTCATAGAGATGTCAAGTTCGAGGAAGAGAGGGCTCTTCAAAAGTCTAACAAATTGATGAATGAGGAGGAGCAACCACCCATGGTTGAGGCAACACAAATTCCTCAAACTTCAGTCACGCAAGATGGAGAGCAAAGCAAGCAGGCTGAGCAGACTGATCAAAAGGAGGAACAAATAATTCCTCAACCTTAGATTCCTATTACCAAGAAGAGGAGAAACAAGACGACTACGTAGACACTGAGAGAGGCCCAAGAATATGTTGGTGATCCATAGGATTTAGTCAGAAAGAGAAAGGATCCTAGACGTTATTCTAAGTATGTGGCACTTATGAGTGAATTAATTGAAGTAAAACCTTCCAAATTTCAAGAGGCATCTAAGCACCAAGTATGGATGGATTCCATAGTGGAAGAGTATTCTTCCATCATGAAGAATAGCGTGTGGGAGGTAGTACCACAACCAAAAGATAAGTTTGTGGTGGGATCGAGATGGTTGTATAAGATAAAGCATGTTGCAGATGGTAGTGTGGAAAATTTTGAAGCCCGGTTTATGGCTAAGGGGTTTTCTCATAAGGAAGGGATCGACTATGATGAGACTTTCGCTGTGGTAGCCAGGTACTCATCCATAAGAGCTATCATTTGTGTAGTAGCATAGATGGGTTGGAGAATTCACTAGATGGATGTAAAGATGGCCTTCCTCAATGAAGTGATTGATGAAGATATTTACATAGAACAACCAAAAGGATTTGAAGCACGTGGGAGGGATTCTCATGTATGCAGGTTTGAAAGAGCACTTTATGGGCTCAAGTAGGCTCCCAAGGTGTTGTATTCACATATTGACAGTTACTTGCAGAGCATGGGCTTCATCAAGAGTGAGGTAAATCTGAACTTGTACTATGTTCAGGTGAAGGGCGAACTTCTCATATTGGTGTTGTATGTTGATGACTTGTTCCTCACAGGGTTAGAGGAGCTCATAACACACTATAAGCAGGATCTTGCAGGAGAGTTTGAGATGAAGGACTTGGGGTTGATGCAATACTTTATGGGATTGTAGTTGTGGCAAAAAGAGGGAGAAATATTTCTTGGACAAGGGAAGTACTTACTTGATATCCTGAAGCGATTTAGGATGGAGAATTGTAAGCCCATGTCCATGTCACTTGTGACAAACTAGAAGAAGATTGATGCTTCCATATCAAAGGCAGTGGACCCAAATTTATATAAACAGTTGATAGGATCTCTTATGTATCTGGTCAACACTAGACTAGACATTTATTTTGCAGTGAACTCAGTTAGTCAATTTATGGTGGAACCTAAACGTGTGCACTAGATAGCTACGAAGCATGTTTTGAGGTATCTCCAAGGCACAGTTGATTATGGACTAAATTATGTTCAATAGTATGGAGTGAATCTCGAAGGGTTCACTAATGCAGATTGGGTAGGTGGTACAACTGACTGGAAGAGCACTTTAGGGTGCAATTTCAATTTGGGATCAAGAGTATTCTCTTGGTACAACATGAAATAGAATTCAGTTGCCCCGAGTTTTGTGGAGGCTGAGTATATGGCAGCCAGTATGGCTACATGTGAAGCTATCTGGCTTTGAAAACTTCTAGCTGGGCTCTTTGATCAGGAGCTAGATCCTATAGTCATTTACTATGATAATCAAAGTTGTACCAAATTCTCTGAGAATTCGGTGTTTCATGACAAGTTAAAGCACATTGAGATCAAGTACCACTTCATCAAAGATTGTGTGGAGAAGGGGATAGTGAAGCTCCAATATATTCCTATAGATGAAAAAATAATAGATATCCTGACCAAGGCCTTGATGAAGAGTAAGTTTGAATTCTTCAGGGATAAGTTGGGTGTTGTGCAGAACACCTTCCTCGCTAAGAGGGAGTGTTGATTTTTGTAGCTCAAAAGGTGGAATGTGGAGTTGCTTTAAAGCAACTCTAGTTGGATTTTCAACAACAACAATTTTTTTATTTATTCGTAGAATGTTTTCGAGTTTGTGAGGTTGAGATAAGACAAAGTGATTTTATGTGTGAGTTATCCAAGTAATGTAAGGAAAGTTTCTTTTCTTGCACGTTGATACAAATCAACAGGGCTCTATATATGTAATATTGTTGTAGCAAACTAATATTGTATTCTTTAAGAAAAGTTTGTTGTTAGGATGAATAGAATATCCAACATTTGCAGGTTTTTCCCACACTAGGGTTTCCTAGGTAATTCTATGTTATTGTGTATCTATGATTGGCTTGTCATTATTTTTTCTTCGGCTATTATTAGTTATTTAATCCAGTGTATTAATTGTTATAAATCGGATATTTGATTCTATTATGTGAATTTTATTAATTGTTAGAATAAGTCATAACAAAATTGCACATATATTGTTGTGTATGTGTCATCAAATAATGTTTAGGTGTCCATTATTTTCAATTAAGCTTAGTTTTTTGTCATTAGATGTTCAGTTTGTTGTTGAATAGTTCCAGTTAGCTATCATCATAATTAGCATGATTATAAGAAGTCTGTTAAATTTCTGAAGCTATAAAATATTATTGTTGTTGATGAATAATGTATGAGTTTATTTTCAATTCTATTCTCTATATTTCTTTTGTTGTTATATTTTTCTATTACTGCTCACTATCTCTCTTTCTTCTTCTACACTTCTCTAGTCAAATCCTAACCAGCTACTACCCTCTTTGTTTAATGTTATATTACAATATAATAATATAATATACTTTAATATATTATAATATACTTTAATTTCTTTAAAAATACTTTAATATAGTTTAATTTATGTTTTTTTTTTATAAAAGGCTATAGCCTATTTAGATATTATATTAATATAAGAAGATATACAACAATTGTCAAAATTATAGTACCAGCAAAATTGTGCCAATTGAGAACATAGCTAGTGCAAATTTGGCACTAATTTTCCCAAAAAATATATATATCAAATGTCAAATTTCAAATACTATATTAGCTTAGTGTACTAAAGAAAAAAACAACATTACAAACAAGCACTTTATCATTCTTCCATGAAACCGTCATTTGCTCATGTATCCCCATGACCTTCATTAATATCTACTGCATTTTCTCCATGGCCTTCATTGAGATCTATAGCATTTTGCAAATTTTGAAACCTTGGAGCTCTTACTCTACTCTGTCCATGTCGAATATGATGCAAAAGTAGGAAGGATAGAGCAAAGTATTTGTCTTTTATCTTCTTGACAGTTTGTAGCCCAATCTTTGCTGAATGCAAATTAATAGCTCTATACATTTCCCAAGGGTCATTTGCTCACAACCCTTTTTTCGTGACATCAAAAACCTTTGCATATGAAAGTTACTTCTTCTATGTTAAAAAAAGCCTCTAAATTTAAAAAATGTTTTATTATTTTCCATCAAAGAAAAGTAGGTGGATTGTCATTACATTTAATTTGTTGTTTTCCTTTTATTTTGTTAAAAAAATTCTAAAAATTGGTGCTTTCCATTTCCTACGCTCCCTTTCCTTTTCCACTTAAAAGAAAATATGAATATATCTAATAAAAAGTGGCGCCACATATATTTCCAAATTCCAATGCCTCCTCTTTAAATCGTAGATGCTCTTTTGAAATAGCATTAAATTCCATTAAGAGGCATGAAATACATTTTTTAATTTAAAGGAGATTCTTTGCTTCCAAACTAGGCAACTTGACTATAAAAATAGCCTCTTTTGAATACATTATATTTAATCTTTTAGTATTGGAGTTTATTGCCTCCATACAATGCTCCACATTTTATTTTCATGATTTTCATTTTTATAAAAAACAAAATTGTTTTTCTAAAGCTTAAATTGCATTGGTACTGCAAAAATGAATTTTTGCATAACTTTTTATCATAAGATCTTTTTTTCTTGAAAATTGGTCAAGATGTTTATAATGACCTCTTTAAGCTCCTCATAAATTATTTTTCTCCAAATTTTAAAAATATTGAAAATTAATTCTTTCTGTTAGAAGATAGAAAATTAAATTCTCTCAAATAATGAAGAATTCGACCACGAAATATTTTCCACTTTAAATGAAATATATTCAAGAATATCCTTGTAAAATAATTTTAGCTCATCTCTTATAGATTTACCAAAACAATTATTTTCATAGAACAGTCCATGGAGCTCCAAAATTGCATTCGAGCAAAATCTAAATTTTGCCAATTTCATCAAATCAAAGGTTCCCTTATGTAGAGAGATCATTGAAACATCCAAAACTAAGAAATAAAACAGGGTTTTTTAGGTGATGTAGGATTGCCTATGGCTACAATGCTCTTGCATCCCTCACAAAATAATACTAAACATCAATATGTTTACTTCTAGCATGCTAAATAGATTTTTTAGCCAAAGAAATTACACTCTGAATCACATTTCATGATTAGTTAACTCTTAAAAAAAAAATTGTTACCAGTATCTTCAACCACACCACTTCCTTACAAGCATGTGTTGCAATAATATATTATATTTTAATAGTGGATAAGACAACTATCTTTTTCCTTTTGTTCACTCAACTCACTACAAAAAATCCCTATGATTAGCTCCCTTTTTTGCTTCCACCCACTGTTTTATTGTATGTTTCTCCATTTTTTGGGAAAAGTCAGTGTTGTTTTTTAGGATGGCGCTATTTCTGGCATTTTTTGCTCCAACCAGAACAATTGGGCGCTAAATCCGACGCAAATGAGCGCCAACATTAGTGTTGCAATTAGCACCAAGATTAGCGTCGCCATTAACGCCCACTGCAACACCCTTATGAACTCCTACATTAATGCCAAGATTAGTGCCAAAAAAAGATGCCAACTGTAGCACCCAGATTAGCACCTAAAATAGCAACCAGATTAGCATCTACGTTAGCGCCCATATTAGCACCTATTTTAATGTTTGCCTTAGAGCCTTTTTGACACCTAATTGTTCTGATCTAGTAGGGATTAAGGGTGTTAGAACAAAAAATCCTTCCCCAATAATCACTAGCCTTTAGTTGTTTGCCTACATTTCACTTGCATCAAAAGATCTATTGCCTTTGACTTTTCATTATATTTAACATGAAATGAAAAAAATTGTGTGACAAGATCCATACTGTCACTAGCATTCCCCATTTATTCCTCTAGATAATCATAAACAAAGAAAATTTCTCATTTATCGCAGTACTTTATGCAGATTAAGGGTCGAGGGTTGAGGGATTAAGGGTTGAGGGTTGGGAATTGAGGGTTAAGGGTGATTTAATGTATAGGGTACTAGAGGGTGTAAGGGTTTAGGGTTTAAGGGTTGAGGGTTGAGGTCGGTTTAAGGTTGAGGGTAGAGATTTGAGGGTCCAATGTATAGGGTAGAGGGTATAGGGTTGATAGATTAGGGTTTAAGGGTACTTGGGGCTAGTTGAGGGTAGAGGGTACCTCATGAGGGTTTAAGGGTTGAGGTATTACTAGGGTTGACAAGGGTAGAGGGTATTGGGACGTTGAGGGTAGAGGGAAGTAGAGGGTTTAACGATTTAGGGTTTAGGGTATTGGGTTCAGGGTATAGGGTTGAGGGATTAGGGTAGAGAGGGAGGGATGGATTAAGGGTTGAGGGCAGTTTAATGTATGCTAGGGTAGAGGGTAGAGCTGGTAGAGGGTGTAAGGGTTTAGGGTTTAAGGGTTGAGGGTAGAGGGTTGAGGGTATATGGGTCAAGGATTAGGGTTGAGGGTACTCCAATGTATAGGGTAGAGGGTACGTATAGGGGTTGAGGGATTAGGGTTTGACTAGGGTAGATCAGAGGGTAGAGGGTAGAGACCAGTTGAGGGTTAATTGAAGGTTGAGGGATTAGGGTATAGATTTTAGTAATTGGATTTAGGGTATTGGGTTGAGGGTATAGGGTTGAGGGATTACAGTTGAGGGTAGAGGGTAGAAGGTTTAAGGCTGGTTTAGGGTTTAAGAGTTTAGGTTAGATTAGAGGGTATGTGCAGGTTGAGGGATTAGGGTTGAGGGTCCAATGTATAGGGTATATAGAGGGTATAGGGGTTGAGGGTTTAGGGTAGAGGGTAAATGGTAGAGGGTAGAAAGATTAGGGTTGAGGGATTAGGGTCAAGGGTAGAGGGTATAATATGGTTCAAGGATTAGGGTTAATTAGGGTCCAATGTATATATAGGGTAGAGGGTAGAGGGACGTAGAGGGTGTAAGGCTACTTTAGGGTTTAAGGGTTGAGGGTTGAGGGTATAATATGGTTCATTAAGGAATTAAAATTAGGGTTACATCGAGGTTCCATTAATGTATAGGGTAGAGGGACGTATAGGGGTTGAGGGATTAGGGTTTAAGGGTACTTGTAGAGGGTTGACGGTAGAGGGTAGAGGGTCGAGGGTTCAAGGGTTGAGGGATTAAGGGTTGAGGGTCGAGGGATTAGGGTAGAGAGTAATTTACTTGGGTTTAAGGGTTTAAGGGTTGAGGGATTACTAGGGTTGAGGGATTAGGGTCGAGGGTATAAGAGAGTATTGGGTTGAGGGTAGAGGGATGTAGAGGGTTTAGCATCGTTTTAGGGTTTAGGGTATAAGAGGGTAGAAGGTTTAAGGCCAATTTAGGGTACTTAAGGGTTTAGGGTTGAGGGACGTTATTAAGGGTTGAGGGTAGAGGGTTTAGGGTATAGCTAGGACATTTGAGGGTATAATATATATGGTTGAAGGTCGATTAGGGTTTGAGGTTCCAATGTAGAGGGTAGAGGGTATAGGGGTTAAGGGTGTAGGGTTTAAGGGTTGAGGGTTGAGGGATTAAGGCCACCAGTTGAGGGTTGAGAATTGAGGGTTGAGGGTTTAATATATAGGGTAGATCAAAGGGTAGAGGGTAGAGGGTTTAATGGTTGAGGCTTGAGGATTTAAGTTGGTTGAGGGTATATATATGTGGTTGAGGGATTGGGGTTCAAGGTCTAATATTGTATAGACCAGTAGAGGGTATATGATGCAGAGGTGGCAGCAAATTAAAATGTATTCAAACTCCCAAAAACATAGTTTTCCTCGAAAGAAACTTACTCCAACTAGCCAAACCACAAAACCTCATTTTAAGCCAATTTGAGGAGGGTTTAATGAAAATATGGGTTCCAAGACAAATCAAAACATTCCAGTGCCTCACACCCTCATAAAATGACCTTAGAAAACTCAAAACACTATCACATATATAGTTCCAATCACATTTTTCCAAAACCTTACTTTAGTTCCTCAATTTCTCATGGAAACTCATGAAAACACCCTAGGGCATCACCCTAAAACCATAAAAGTTGAATTTCCTGTCTCCCAAACCATTGGTACATGTAAAATACCATGAAACAAGTCATTCCACCGAGTTACAGGGCTGGACAGTAGGTGGAATGGCTATAACATCACTTTTACACCAATCAAACCCTCAAATTAGTTAGAAACAGGCAGTCCCAGAAAAATGAAGAGATCTCCCTCAAAACTCAATATTAGAACCTCTAACTAGATTTAAATGAAAGCTATTTCATGCCCCTACAATATTATATAAGTCTCAGAGCATATGGTGGTGGTACAGATCCGTACAATGCTTGCAAAGTTCAGGAAAATAAAAAAACATGGGGTTTCAGACCACCCGGCAGTAAAATGAGGATATCTCACTTGATTCTCAATGAAATAACACCATTAAAATTCCAAAAGAAAGATTATTCAATTATCTATCCATCCATTATATGCTTGGAGTGTGGAACAATACGTACAGGTCGTACAATGCTCGTGATCAGCAATTTCTTAATGGAAAACACAAAAAACAGCAAATTTCTTATTAGAAACTCATTCCAAACTTCTTCAACAGCCTCCCCTTCGAGATATTACAACAATATATCATGCTACCACCTGAAAACTACCTCTTGGGGCGTTCAACTTCCATAACCACCCTTTAATTAGATTCTAAAATGACAATTTTGCCAATTTTGCCCTTAATCACTATCCCATTACAACTTGATCAACTTGATTTTTGCAAATACCACCTAACTGACCTATTAAGCCCTCCAATACATTGAAAATGGTCATTGAGACCTTATTTAACATGGAATAAGACCCTACTCCCCATGTCCCTTAAAACTCATGATTTCACATGGCTTTTGCATTATGAGTCAAACTGACAAATTCAACTAAATGACTCAAAACCCTTTCAAATTACATTATGACTGGTCCTTTAGACCTTATTAAGCATAAAATAACAAAAGACACACCTAGGTATCAACTTAGACTTCACAAGGTGTAGGTGCTCCTGCACCATACACCCCCCCATAAAAAGGACTCTTGCCCCAAGAGTGGAAACTTGTTCTTGGCCTTCTCATTGCTGCTTCAAGCATCTTCAAACCTGGTACTAATCTCTTTAGTCCTGGATCAAAATTTGGTGTTGTTCTAGGCCTTAGACCTGTAGACAAACAAACATTAGAATCATATAAACCTGCTCTCTTCCTTGCTCCACCCATACATGGGTAGCTCCTCACCATTCCTTGCACATTCTGCCTTACTATCTCTGTGATCAGACCTACATGCCTCTGCTTAAATTTTTTTGTTTGTAATGCCCCTAGACCTGCCATGTCACCATCCTCTTGTACCCCTGCACTAACAACTTTATCCTCTTTTGCATTACCAAATTTCACTTGTCTTGCACTCACTACCTCATCAAGTTGTTTTGTCACTGTCAAATCAGACTTAGGCACTGTATTTCCTGCAAACTTTTTTTGTTTCTTAACCCTGCTCTTGACTACAGGGCATTTAATGGCTCCTACTAACACACTTTCATGGAAACTCACTGTCAACACTTCTTTTACCCCTACATCAAACCTTATACCTGCATTTTCAGTCTTAAAACAGTGAACAACATCAGAAAATTGGTTCTCCTTCATTACATTTATAGGTTCCTTCTTGCCACACATTATGACCTTTGCTTTACCTTTAGCATCTTCTACAAGAGGAGTTAACACAAAAGAATGACCATCTTGAACTATGGTGTAAGTATTTTCCCTACCATCATACAATGCCCTCTTGTCATATTGCCAAGGTCTGCCTAATAAGAGATGACAACAGTCCATTGGAAGAACATCACACACAACACTATCATGATAACCACCAATTTGAAAATCCACTATAGCCTTTTCATTCACCAACAAAGATTGATCATCAGTTAACCATGAGATTTTATAGGGACATTCATGAGGAATCTTTTTCAATCCTAACTTATTGACCATTTCACATGACACCATGTTTTCAGTTGAGCCAGAATCAATGACCACTCTACATACCTT
This sequence comes from Sequoia sempervirens, assembly GCA_007258455.2. Lineage (NCBI taxonomy): Eukaryota > Viridiplantae > Streptophyta > Pinopsida > Cupressales > Cupressaceae > Sequoia > Sequoia sempervirens. Next base: position 73,844 of record VDFB02369177.1, read on the forward strand.
GTCCTTGCACTTACAATTTGTCTTGAAGAGACTTTTCCTTTGCAAAGGTGCTTCCTCTTTTGCTGCCTTCAAGATTGTTTTTCTCACCATCAACATTTCCCCAACCTCAGGATCTGCATTCCTACTTGGAGAACAATTACTTTCACACTCCTCTTCCTGTACCAATTGTGCTCTTCTATCAATCTTCTTGTCTCCACTAGAAGAACTACCAACCCTCTCAGGACACTTCCATGAAGGATGGCCAAACTCATTGCATGTGTAGCATCTTCCTGCAAAATCATTAGAACCTCTACCAATACCAAACCTTCCTCTACCTCTAAAACCAAAACCACCTCTAGAATCATTGTGATCTTTACCTTTGTTTTCTCCTTGATCTTCATTTGGCTGCTTTGATGTAGAAGGTATTCCTCTTCCTCTTGCACTAGGACCACCTCTTCCTCTTACTGCTTTCTCTTGTCTCCTTTTAAGCTTCTCCTCCACCCTGATTGCCATTTGATAACAATCCTCTACACTCCTAGGGTTAGCCAAAACCAATTCATCCTGTATATTAAGCCTCAAACCACCAATATATCTAGCAATTTTTTCATCTTCATTCTCATGATGACCAGACCTCAAACTTAATTTATAAAACTCCTCAGTATAGGACTTAATATCCATTTCCCTTTGCCTCAAACTTTGCAATTTTTTAAACATTTGAATTTGGTGATCTTTGGGTAAGAATTTACCTTTGAGTTTAGATATCATCTTGTCCCATGATGTGATCTTAGACTTTCCTTGTTTCCTCCTCTCAGACTGAAAGTAATTCCACCATACCAAAGCATGACCCTGCAACTTAGTCTTTGCAATCCTTATTCTTTGCTCCTCAGGAACTTCTTCACATTCAAAATGGTTATCTAATGCAGCAATCCAATCAAGTAGTTCTTCATCATTTAGACTACCACCATATTTAGAAACATCAAGTTTTACCTTAGGCTTGTCACCTTTCACTGCCTTCAACAGCTTTGCCATTCTTTGGTCTTCTGGATCAAGTTCTTCTTCCACGTCTTCAAACTCCTCATCTTCCTCTTCTTCTGGCTCACTCTCTTCAGCATCTCTTCTCTTGTTTGTCTCCAGGGCTATGACTCTCTCTTCCAACTCTTTGAGTTCTCTTGCATGTCTTTCCTTCATCTCCCTCATCTCTTTAGCCATATCTTTGCTCTTTGGAGGCATCTTGTCAACCTTTCCTTTTCTTCAACCTGCAAAATGCAAACCAAAACCTACTCCCTGCTCTGATACCACTATGATGCAGAGGTGGCAGCAAATTAAAATGTATTCAAACTCCCAAAAACATAGTTTTCCTCGAAGAGAAACTTACTCCAACTAGCCAAACCACAAAACCTCATTTTAAGCCAATTTGAGGAGGGTTTAATGAAAATATGGGTTCCAAGACAAATCAAACATTCCAGTGCCTCACACCTTCATAAAATGACCTTAGAAAACTCAAAACACTATCACATATATAGTTCCAATCACATTTTTCCAAAACCTTACTTTAGTTCCTCAATTTCTCATGGAAACTCATGAAAACACCCTAGGGCATCACCCTAAAACCATTGAAATTGCATTTCCTGTCTCCCAAACCATTGGTACATGTAAAATACCATGAAACAAGTCATTCCACCGAGTTACAGGGCTGGACAGTAGGTGGAATGGCTATAACATCACTTTTACACCAATCAAACCCTCAAATTAGTTAGAAACAGGCAGTCCCAGAAAAATGAAGAGATCTCCCTCAAAACTCAATATTAGAACCTCTAACTAGATTTAAATGAAAGCTATTTCATGCCCCTACAATATTATATAAGTCTCAGAGCATATGGTGGTGGTACAGATCCGTACAATGCTTGCAAAGTTCAGGAAAATAAAAAAACATGGGGTTTCAGACCACCCGGCAGTAAAATGAGGATATCTCACTTGATTCTCAATGAAATAACACCATTAAAATTCCAAAAGAAAGATTATTCAATTTATCTATCCATCCATTATATGCTTGGAGTGTGGAACAATACGTACAGGTCGTACAATGCTCGTGATCAGCAATTTCTTAATGGAAAACACAAAAAACAGAAAATTTCTTATTAGAAACTCATTCCAAACTTCTTCAACAGCCTCCCCTTCGAGATATTACAACAATATATCATGCTACCACCTGAAAACTACCTCTTGGGGCGTTCAACTTCCATAACCACCCTTTAATTAGATTCTAAAATGACAATTTTGCCAATTTTGCCCTTAATCACTATCCCATTACAACTTGATCAACTTGATTTTTGCAAATACCACCTAACTGACCTATTAAGCCCTCCAATACATTGAAAATGGTCATTGAGACCTTATTTAACATGGAATAAGACCCTACTCCCCATGTCCCTTAAAACTCATGATTTCACATGGCTTTTGCATTATGAGTCAAACTGACAAATTCAACTAAATGACTCAAAACCCTTTCAAATTACATTATGACTGGTCCTTTAGACCTTATTAAGCATAAAATAACAAAAGACACACCTAGGTATCAACTTAGACTTCACAAGGTGTAGGTGCTCCTGCACCATACACCCCCCCATAAAAAGGACTCTTGCCCCAAGAGTGGAAACTTGTTCTTGGCCTTCTCATTGCTGCTTCAAGCATCTTCAAACCTGGTACTAATCTCTTTAGTCCTGGATCAAAATTTGGTGTTGTTCTAGGCCTTAGACCTGTAGAAAAACAAACATTAGAATCATATAAACCTGCTCTCTTCCTTGCTCCACCCATACATGGGTAGCTCCTCACCATTCCTTGCACATTCTGCCTTACTATCTCTGTGATCAGACCTACATGCCTCTGCTTAAATTTTTTTGTTTGTAATGCCCCTAGACCTGCCATGTCACCATCCTCTTGTACCCCTGCACTAACAACTTTATCCTCTTTTGCATTACCAAATTTCACTTGTCTTGCACTCACTACCTCATCAAGTTGTTTTGTCACTGTCAAATCAGACTTAGGCACTGTATTTCCTGCAAACTTTTTTTGTTTCTTAACCCTGCTCTTGACTACAGGGCATTTAATGGCTCCTACTAACACACTTTCATGGAAACTCACTGTCAACACTTCTTTTACCCCTACATCAAACCTTATACCTGCATTTTCAGTCTTAAAACAGTGAACAACATCAGAAAATTGGTTCTCCTTCATTACATTTATAGGTTCCTTCTTGCCACACATTATGACCTTTGCTTTACCTTTAGCATCTTCTAGAAGAGGAGTTAACACAAAAGAATGACCATCTTGAACTATGGTGTAAGTATTTTCCCTACCATCATACAATGCCCTCTTGTCATATTGCCAAGGTCTGCCTAATAAGAGATGACAACAGTCCATTGGAAGAACATCACACACAACACTATCATGATAACCACCAATTTGAAAATCCACTATAGCCTTTTCATTCACCAACAAAGATTGATCATCAGTTAACCATGAGATTTTATAGGGACATTCATGAGGAATCTTTTTCAATCCTAACTTATTGACCATTTCACATGACACCATGTTTTCAGTTGAGCCAGAATCAATGACCACTCTACATACCTTGTCCTTGCACTTACAATTTGTCTTGAAGAGACTTTTCCTTTGCAAAGGTGCTTCCTCTTTTGCTGCCTTCAAGATTGTTTTTCTCACCATCAACATTTCCCCAACCTCAGGATCTGCATTCCTACTTGGAGAACAATTACTTTCACACTCCTCTTCCTGTACCAATTGTGCTCTTCTATCAATCTTCTTGTCTCCACTAGAAGAACTACCAACCCTCTCAGGACACTTCCATGAAGGATGGCCAAACTCATTGCATGTGTAGCATCTTCCTGCAAAATCATTAGAACCTCTACCAATACCAAACCTTCCTCTACCTCTAAAACCAAAACCACCTCTAGAATCATTGTGATCTTTACCTTTGTTTGCTCCTTGATCTTCATTTGGCTGCTTTGATGTAGAAGGTATTCCTCTTCCTCTTGCACTAGGACCACCTCTTCCTCTTACTGCTTTCTCTTGTCTCCTTTTAAGCTTCTCCTCCACCCTGATTGCCATTTGATAACAATCCTCTACACTCCTAGGGTTAGCCAAAACCAATTCATCCTGTATATTAAGCCTCAAACCACCAATATATCTAGCAATTTTTTCATCTTCATTCTCATGATGACCAGACCTCAAACTTAATTTATAAAACTCCTCAGTATAGGACTTAATATCCATTTCCCTTTGCCTCAAACTTTGCAATTTTTTAAACATTTGAATTTGGTGATCTTTGGGTAAGAATTTACCTTTGAGTTTAGATATCATCTTGTCCCATGATGTGATCTTAGACTTTCCTTGTTTCCTCCTCTCAGACTGAAAGTAATTCCACCATACCAAAGCATGACCCTGCAACTTAGTCTTTGCAATCCTTATTCTTTGCTCCTCAGGAACTTCTTCACATTCAAAATGGTTATCTAATGCAGCAATCCAATCAAGTAGTTCTTCATCATTTAGACTACCACCATATTTAGAAACATCAAGTTTTACCTTAGGCTTGTCACCTTTCACTGCCTTCAACAACTTTGCCATTCTTTGGTCTTCTGGATCAAGTTCTTCTTCCATGTCTTCAAACTCCTCATCTTCCTCTTCTTCTGGCTCACTCTCTTCAGCATCTCTTCTCTTGTTTGTCTCCAGGGCTATGACTCTCTCTTCCAACTCTTTGAGTTCTCTTGCATGCCTTTCCTTCATCTCCCTCATCTCTTTAGCCATATCTTTGCTCTTTGGAGGCATCTTGTCAACCTTTCCTTTTCTTCAACCTGCAAAATGCAAACCAAAACCTACTCCCTGCTCTGATACCACTATGATGCAGAGGTGGCAGCAAATTAAAATGTATTCAAACTCCCAAAAACATAGTTTTCCTCGAGAGAAACTTACTCCAACTAGCCAAACCACAAAACCTCATTTTAAGCCAATTTGAGGAGGGTTTAATGAAAATATGGGTTCCAAGACAAATCACAACATTCCAGTGCCTCACACCTTCATAAAATGACCTTAGAAAACTCAAAACACTATCACATATATAGTTCCAATCACATTTTTCCAAAACCTTACTTTAGTTCCTCAATTTCTCATGGAAACTCATGAAAACACCCTAGGGCATCACCCTAAAACCATAAAAGTTGCATTTCCTGTCTCCCAAACCATTGGTACATGTAAAATACCATGAAACAAGTCATTCCACCGAGTTACAGGGCTGGACAGTAGGTGGAATGGCTATAACATCACTTTTACACCAATCAAACCCTCAAATTAGTTAGAAACAGGCAGTCCCAGAAAAATGAAGAGATCTCCCTCAAAACTCAATATTAGAACCTCTAACTGGATTTAAATGAAAGCTATTTCATGCCCCTACAATATTATATAAGTCTCAGAGCATATGGTGGTGGTACAGATCCGTACAATGCTTGCAAAGTTCAGGAAAACAGAAAAAACATGGGGTTTCAGACCACCCGGCAGTAAAATGAGGATATCTCACTCGATTCTCAATGAAATAACACCATTCAAACGCAAAAAGAAATATTATTCAATTATCTATCCATCCATTATATGCTTGGAGTGTGGAACAATACGTACAGGTCGTACAATGCTTGTGATCAGCAATTTCTTAATGGAAAACACAAAAAACAGCAAAATTTCTTATTAGAAACTCATTCCAAACTTCTTCAACAGCCTCCCCTTCGAGATATTACAACAATATATCATGCTACCACCTGAAAACTACCTCTTGGGGTGTTCAACTTCCATAACCACCCTTTAATTAGATTCTAAAATGACAATTTTGCCAATTTTGCCCTTAATCACTATCCCATTACAACTTGATCAACTTGATTTTTGCAAATACCACCTAACTGACCTATTAAGCCCTCCAATACATTGAAAATGGTCATTGAGACCTTATTTAACATGGAATAAGACCCTACTCCCCATGTCCCTTAAAACTCATGATTTCACATGGCTTTTGCATTATGAGTCAAACTGACAAATTCAACTAAATGACTCAAAACCCTTTCAAATTACATTATGACTGGTCCTTTAGACCTTATTAAGCATAAAATAACAAAAGACACACCTAGGTATCAACTTAGACTTCACAAGGTGTAGGTGCTCCTGCACCAGTATAGGGGTTGAGGGTACGCATATGGTTCAGGGATATTTAGGGTTGAGGGTCCAATGTATAGGGTAGAGGGTATAGGGGTTATGAGGGATTAGGGTTTAACTAGGGTTAAGGCTTGAGGGTTGAGGGTAGAGGGTAGAGGGTAGAGGGTTAATGAGGGTTAATTAAGGGTTTAATAATGTATTTTTCTCCAATTTTTTGAAAGATTTGGTGCTATTTATAGGGATGGTACTACATATTTTACGCTGAAGGCGTATCCTATTTGAAGAAGACAAACCTGAAACTACAAATTGATGGTTGATATCAGAATATCGACCCTTGAAACTGTTTGGTACATTGATACCCTTTTCTTGATTTTATCACATTATAATAATACTTTACCTACAAAATTATGCCAGCTAGCGTTGCATAATATCTTATACGGATTGCATATAATTTATTTTTGCCCCATGTTGCATAATATCTACTACCGTGTGTGGTTAAAGTATTTTTATTCTACTTTTTTACATGCATGTAAATATTATTTGTTTTGTGAGCCCTAAATTACCAAGTGCTAGATGAAATTACTTTTTATTCTACTAAATTGACTATTCTATCGTTTTACTCCTTGCTTGGTAATTTACAAACCACTTGGTTAACAAAATACTCTATGCATATACATATTTCTTTTTTTAAATATTTAATTATAAGGTTTGTACTATTTTTTTGGTATTTAATTATAAGGATTTGTCTTCTTTTTATTTTCTTTTCCATTTTAAAATTTTGAACAAGTAAACGAAACATTTAGTAATTATAATTTTTTTTAGATAATATTAGTTGAGTTTTTTTTTAATTTTAAAATTGTTTAAATAATGAGAATGCATTATAATGTACATTCTTTTTGCATATACATATTGTTTTTGTTTAGTATTTAATTATTTATAAGGATTTGTATTATTTTTATTTTCTTTTCTATTTTAAACTTTAGAATTAGTAAGTATGTATAATTTTTATTTATATATTTTTTGATACGTAAGGCTATATTTAAACAAAAAGAACAGATATTAAACAATATTTATTTATTAAAAAAAAAGCAACACAAAAATTATTTAAAAAAATCCACAGCAATAGTCTTATCTTTATCGAAAACAATAGAATAACATATATTTATTTATTTTTTAAAACAAAAAGCATGAAATATTTATTTAAAAAAATCCACCATCACATGATATATATACTAGTTATATATTAGATTTAATAAAAAGCATACAAGCGTCTGCGAGGTAGGAATTTCTTTCACTTCAAACCAAGCCCAAAAAACCATCCCATACATTCAACTAGCATAGAAAGGAGATAAAATTTTGATTTCAATAGAGCATTGACCAAACCCAAAAAACTCCATACATTTACTACCACCACCCAACTAACACATTCAATAGACAAAATGGGAACCCATCCAACCACAGGTTACATAAAACCATTTAATTTTGTGAAGGAATCAAAGACCTCTACCCACTCATCATCATCACCAGATTCCATTAAACCAAGCAACTTCTTGAGTTACTCCACAACCATGGCCGTGATCATCCTGTGTTGCATTAGAGCCATCCCACTCAAATCCAAAAGAAAAGGATAGAATTTCATGGCTTCGTTGTTTGTCTTTGACCAAAGGCACTCCAGGTTTGAAGATAGTGGAATTCCAGTGCCAATTAATGCTAACTTTAGCGCCACCTCCAAGCCCCCTAATAGGTCCTTCCTGAACAAGCGAACCATCAAATCTTTTGCCACCCACTTTGGGACTTGATTATCGAGCAAGGAGGCCAAAAAACATGAAGATATATGCATTTTATCTCAACTGTACTCATTCCTCTCAAGATGTTCACTACCCAGAACCATTTTAGCTGCAACCACAGTCAGGGAATCATTATTCATCAAAATTATTTTCAATATTCAGTTTGTTACCTCCTTGAAGGATGCTTGTCGCTACATCACAATCATAGAAACTAGGTTGTTCGTACCAAACCAAACCAACCCCTCCGCTGAGACCAGAATAACAACCTTTGATCACTCTGCCATTGGCTGAGACTGCCGATGAATCCAAAAGCCTTGCAAATGAAACCAAGCAGCCTAACCATAAATAAAACCACAAGCCAAAATGAATTTTAAGATGCTTCACATACGCCACCTACTCATTTAAATAAAGACCACAAGCTCCAAGCCCATTCGCCACCACACAAATGAAGCATCCTTTCTTGGTTTATCAAGTTGTCCTTCTACCAACGCTTTCATCCTGCAACTACGACTCCAAGAGTGAGGCATTAATTATGAGAATTGTTTTTCTTGTAATTGGGAATTATAATGTACATTATTTATTTAGTACAATCATCATCGTCGTATCGGCGAGACGACAATCCTTCTTCCACCAATAGCCACATTCTCCACTGATGAACAACTTTCCTTCTGTCTATCGGTGGGATGCAAGAACATATCACCCTGATACACATTATTTCCCTTGATATATTTTAATTCTTGATAATCTGTGATTATATTAGGCCATCGAGGGAAAGAAAACATTCGTTCCATTGATGTTCATGAGTTACAGCGATGTGCTTACTTTTGTTGACTCTATTAGTCTATCGGGGAGATTTCCTTAGGAGTCAACCCGATAGGGTGTTGTTACACCGATTCTAGGTTATGAACTGCTTTCATTGAACCATCGACGAGGCTATGATGGGGGCTCCACCGATGAGACATTGTTAGGCCGATAGTGCTAATTTTTATTTAGGAATGGGGAAATATTATGGAGTCTCAAACCCATTTATGGGTGTGTCAATTTGGCAATGTGGGCTACAAAATGGATCTTGTCACACAAATTTTAACAATTTGTGTTGATCATAAAAATAAAATGTGATGAATTTCTGTGAAATGTGGAGGATAGGTGGGTGGAGGCTATTGAAAAATGTGATATTTTTCAGTTCTAACAAGATTAAGGGTTGAGGGTAAAGGGATTAGGGTAGAGAGTTTACTTGGGTTTAAGGGTTTAGGGTTGAGGGATTAAAAGGTTGAAGAGGATTACTAGAATTGACTAGGGTGGGGAGTATTTGGAAGTTGAGGTAGAGGATGTAAAGGAGTTTTGACAGTTTAGGAGTGCATTGGTTGAGGGTATAGGTTGAGGTATGAGGTTGAGGATTAGGGTAGAGAAGGAGGGGATGGATTAGGGTTATGGAGTTGTGAAAGATATAGGGTTTACTAGGGTTTAGGAGTGTAGGTTGTGAGGGTTGAGGATTAAGGGTTTAGGGTTTAAGAGTTGAGGGTTGAGGGATTAAGGGTTGAGGGTTTAATGTATAGGGTAGATCAGAGGGTAGAGGGTAGAGTGTTTAAGGGTTGAGGCTTGAGGGTTTAAGGTATAGGGTAGATCAGAGGGTTTAAGATAAGGTATTAAGGGTTGAGGGTATAGGTTTGAGGGATTAGGGTAGAGAGGGAGGGATGGAGTAAGGGTTGAGGGTAGATGGTATAGGGGTTTACTAGGGTTTAGGGTTTAAGGGTTGAGGGTTGATGGTTGACGGTTGACGGTTTAATGTATAGGGTAGATTAGAGGGTAGAGGGTAGAGGGTTTAAGGGTTGAGGCTTGAGGGTTTAAGGTATAGGGTAGATCAGAGGGTAGAGAATTGAGGGTTAAGGGTAGTTTAATGTATAGGGTAGAGGGTTGAGGGTTTAAGGTTGAGGGTAGAAGGTTGAGGGATGTATATGGTTCAAGGATTGGGGTTGAGTGTCCAATGTATAGGGTAGAGGGTATATAGGGGTTAATGAGGGATTAGGGTTTAAGGGTACTTGAGGGTTGAGGTTAAAGGGTAGAGGGTAATTGAGGATTTAAGGGTTGAGGGTTGAGGGATTAGGGTAGAGAGTAATTTACTTGGATTTAAGGGTTTAAGGGTTGAGGGATTAGGGTCGAGGGTATAAGAGGGTACGTATTGGCCGGTTGAGGGTAGAGGGACATAGATGGTTTAACAATTTAGGGTTTAGGGTTGAGGGTTGAGGGTATAGGCCAGTTGAGGGATTAGGGTTGAGCGTAGAGGGTAGAAGGTTTAAGGTTGGTTTAGGGTTTAAGGGTTTAGGGTTGAGGGACATTGAGGGTTGAGGGTAGAGGGTTTAGTGTATAGCTAGGACGTTTAAGGGTATATGTTTGAAGGTTGACTAGGGTTGAGGTTCCAATGTAGAGGGTAGAGGGTATAGGGTTTTACTAGGGTTTAGGGTTTAAGGGTTGAGGGTTGAGGGATTAAGGTTTGAGGTTTGAGGGTTTAGGGTTGAGGGTCCAATCATGTATAGGGTAGAGGGTGTAGCTATAGGGGTTGAGGGTATGTATATGGTATGTATGTTGAGGGATTAGGGTTGAGGGATTAGGTTTTGACTAGGGTAGAGGGTTGAGGGTTAAGGGTTGAGGGTTGAGGGTTGAGGGTTAATTAATGGTTGAGGGATTAAGGGTTGAGGGTTGAGGGATTAGGGTAGAGAGTTTAGTAATTAAGTTTAAGGGTTTAACTAGGGTTTAGGGATTAGGGTCGAGGGTACCAGAGGGTATATGGTTCAAGGATTAGGGTTTAGGGGTCAAAGTATATATAGGGTTTAAGGGTTTAGGGTCTTGGCTTCTGGTGAGGCTCAAAATTAGGGTTTCATGAATATTCCTGCATTGGCAGATGATTTGTAATTTTTTGAATTTTGACTAATACAATCTCTTGCTATTTTTGGTGGTTGTAAGTGACTGTATTGTTGGTTGTTGGCCAAGTTGTAATCTTTTTCTCTCTTTTGGCAACCTTTGTTGACTCCTTTTGTATTACTTGCATTGTTTCAATTAAAAAAAGAAAAATTAAATGCTAAACAAAAATAATATGTATATGCAAAAAGAATGTACATTATAATTCCCATTCTCAATATATTAGTTGAGTTTTTAATTTTATTTTTAAACTATTTAATTATGAGAATTTTTTTTCTCGTAATTGAGAATTATAATGTACATTATTTATTTTACATTATAATTTTATTTGAAAATAATATATATATATATATATACACATGATATTATTTGAAATTATTTTTGAAAAATTACAAATGAATTAAATAAAATAAAATAAGGGCATTTTATAAGTATGAGCATTAATGAAGGGAAATTTGAGCTCAAATTTTAATGATGGCCTAGCATACGAAGCCAGGTATGCAGGACAACATCGTTAGAGCCTTAGGAGATAAAATTTCTATAATGTGAGAGCCTTAGGAGACAAAATTTCCATATAAATTACAATGAAGTGAAGTCCCTACAATAATTTCATGTTGACCTACTGCATCCAGTTATTGTCGTTTAAGTCATGAGTTGAGCCATTAAAATCATTCTTTGTACCGGCCCTGAGTTCTAAGTTAGTCTATCATCATGCATTTAATCATTTAAACTCTCCCTATAGCCGGGCCATAATATTTTTCAATTGACTTACGTTTAAGCCATCCCACATAAGGTGATTCAAAGGAGTGAGGTAAAGCGGTAAACAAAAATAAGATAAAGCATACACCACTATACCACTGGGAGGGTGATCAACATATGCGGTAGAGTGGTGTACACCACAACCCCACAACAAGAAGTCTTGAGCAAGGCGGTAGAGTGGTAAGCATGGAAGATAAGTGGTCACTGCAATACCACATAAGGCGATTCAAAGGAGTGAGGTAAGGCGGTAAACAACAAGAAGATAAAGCATACACTGCTATACCACCGGGAGGGTGAGCAACATGTGTGGTAGAGTGGTGTACACT
>VDFB02369178.1:0-13225 GCA_007258455.2 Sequoia sempervirens
TCTCCTTATCATTGTTTTTATCCCCTAATGAGAAATGGACTCTTAAGAAATTTTTGATATTCAAATTAACTTCGTTTGACATTGTAATGTTAAAAATTGCATCCTATGCAATTTCACATTCCATAAACTTCCCCTTTAGATGAATTAATTTGATAATGCAATATTCCCTTACTTTTTTCCCTAAATCATTTTTCCTTGGTTATTAAGATGATTTTTTTCATGGATGATTGTGTGTTGTGTGTATGCAACCTAAAATGGTCACCTAGACTTTGGGCCCCATTTATTTAATTTGTCAACATCAACTTTCTGAATCAATGATTGTCGCATTTTCAAATCAAATTTCTTAATCAATTCATAACTATTTCAAATGTTTCAATTTTCCCTAAGGTTTGAATGCTTCATTAGTTTTGTGTCGAAAATAAATCCTTTTAATAAAATAAAATGATGCTAAAGCTGGTAAATCTATTTTTAATTAAGCTAATTTTATTTTATTTTATTAATATTCATTTCTAAATTACATAATGTGTTTTATTTTATTGAGAATGTTATCATCTTAAATAAAATAAAAGAATGGTAATCTATATCAAGAATATCCTGGTGAAAAGTAATCGGTTAAAGAATAAGCTACAAAAAAAGATTGAAATCAAGATTTGTTTCTATTTTCTATTTATCACATTATACGAATTTGTACAGTTGCTTTTGCCTATAAAATGACCCTCTCTGTTCTCATTTTCAAAAACCACGAATTTTTTACATAGGACTTATGCTACAAATTTTCTTAGTTTATCATTTGAGATTACACATTAGTTTGATTTTATAAGCATCTTAGTTTTAGAGCATATAGTTTAATATTACATTTTAGCTTAATCTTCATAGTAGATTAATTTGCAAAGTAATTTATTTATGGCATTGCATGTAGATCAATTTTCATTTCAATAAATTAGTTTTGTTTATTGCATTTTACAGTCATTTAGATTAGTTTTCATTGTTGCATTGCAAGAACATGATTCATGGAGATTGGCATTCTTGCTTCTCCTTTTTGAATCTCTCATTCCGAGACTGTATTTGCAAGGGTAACCGGGTCAATCTGAGGGCCACAATATCAATCCCTGCTCTTCTCGGATAGAGAGCTGTGAATTGATTTGCAAGGACTCATTATTGAGTATCCTTGCATGCAAGGATTCACAAAAGTATAACATATTTTCAGTTATACATTTTGGCGCCCACCGTTATATCTTTTTATTCCAGTATTTTTTTTTGTCAGATCAGCGGGGTTTTTCATCATTTTTTAAGAAATTTTGACTTTGATCTCTCAAACAGTGCATGCTAGTGCAAAACAGACTCCATAGATGTGCTCAGAAGGCCCAAAAACCCCTATTTTCATATAAAATATGATAGGGTTTGCTGAAAATTAATTTTTTAGTGTTTTGAAAAATTTCAAAACAATTGCCAAAAAAATCCGTACGAATCCGTACGGACACATCGATTTCTGTACCATTTTGATTTCTGTGCTACCTCGATTTTCGTGCATGAAGGTTCAGCTAAATATTTTATTAATTTTTTCATCTTTAAATTAATAAAATTTTTGGTTTAAAGCCTAAATGTGCATATTTAGTAAAATGGTCATATCTTGAGCATATGGTCTCCGTTTTTCGAAAACGAGATATCGTCGGAAAGCTGCTTCCGACGCCGTTCCAGTGGTACTGGTATTTTTTTCTGATTTTTCCATTTTGATACCTTTTTCGCCTGTCAAAGCCAGAAGTTGTTGTTTTCACTCCGGAAGGCGTAACTTTTGCATCCTGGCTCTGTTTTTCGAAAACAAATAGGCGTTGGAAAGCTGGTTCTGCCCTCTTCTCAGATATCAGACCTATTTTTTGCAAAAAATTTACCAGGTATCTGATTTATTTGTCAGAACTCAGCCTTTATCTTTTGAGTTATTTTCTTGGGAAACGTGCAATCAGGAGTTTTTTTAAGATCCAAGAGGAATTTTTTTTTTAATTTAGATTAGATTTTTAATTTTATTAATTTAGATTAGTTTTGTTTTAAATTTTTAGTTTAGTATTAGATTAATTTAGTTTAATTTTAGTTTTGTTAACTAATTCTTTTTAGATTAAATTTTGACTAGATTAAATTAGATTTTTAATTAATCTCTTTTTTTTTTTGATAGATTCCAACTTTTGTTCTTCTGGTTCTTCTGAATTTTTTTATTTTTTTTTCACAGCATAACAGTTTCTACAGGACGCCAGTCAGAGAACTTGAAACACACTAATGGTTTGATTGCAGGACGCGTGACAAAGACTTGAAAACAAACACTTACGCTTGTCAAAGATCTTATTTAAAAAAAACATTGTGTTTGTTTTCCTGCTTTTCAATTCACATAGTCTAATTAGGGCTTTGTTAAAATTCTTAGGAGTTTCGATAGTGAGTAGGGAATTTGGCTCTTTGTTACATGGAAGTGATGACCATGGACAAATCCAGGCTCCTGATGATCTTACTAATATGACGAACTCTTAGGGAGCGGAGCAAGGTAGTGAATCTTTAGCACTTTCACTCGTCAGGGGATTATGCTCTTCTCTTATTGAGAGAATCAGAAACCCAAAAGCGTGTGGATTTGGTGAAGTGAAACTAGCTCGATGATTAAGGTTGTTTAGTGTGTTTGGGTAAAGAGACGGGCTAGAGAAGTATGCTCTTCTCCTTTTGGGAGAATCAGAAAATCAGAAACCCGAATCCGAGCCATGTCCAGTGTCACCTTTAGAGGGCCTGCCAGAAGTTGAACCTCCGGGGAGCGACCCAAGTGAGTACACTATTGCGTTGATTCCACCTCACTATAATAAAGAACGTCTTGTTGAGTCTAAAGACTCCAAGACCATAGTAACTTCTTTTCCATGACTTGGACGATCATCATGGAAAAGCTCTGTTTATTGCACTGAGCGGCGCCGCTCCGAGCCCTGCTTGCGGAGGTGTGTGATTTTTAGGTGTTGGTGTGGCTGCGAGGCCCAAGCTCTGTATCAGAGGCACCAAAGGTTATTGTGAACGGAAGCCAAGTAAAAACCTCTTAGTTAGTTGCCTACCCGGTTCACCTCTGAAAGGAGTCATAATCTTTGCACAAGGAGGGGGAAGAATCTCTCCGTATGTTGATCATACACAGATTCCCATCATAGGCATACACCTGGACGTTTGGTGGCGGTTGCGACACTGGCCCCTGCTACAAGGGTAACCTTTGAACGTACACTGTTGAGTCCTTGGAAACACCAAAAACACGGGCGCCCTCTAGGGGGTGACACGGCTGTGTGAGGTGCACGTATGCGCATAAGCAATGGGGCAAAGGTTTTGGCTTCTCACCATTTTCTTTGGTAGGGATAGCTATGTGTTTGTTTTGAGTCTTAAACATTGTCCAAACATCTTCAAACAAGACTCCCTCGATACTATCAAGTTGCTTTGTCCTTGATAGATCTGTTATCGACTACTTTTTGTATCACAACTTGTCTGATTGAAACGTATGTGCTTGATCAAAATCTGTTGATATACTTGCTTGATCTTTGAAAACAAACAACAAACTGAAATACTGAGTTCTTTGATTAGGTGACTTGTCCCAGTTTTAGAGACCTGTTCTGTATTTAGGGTTTATGTGTCCTTGACCTTTTGAATTAGTGATCCTTGATCTCATAAGCGATTTTGCTTGAGATTGGCAAATTAGGAATTGTTCCTGTCAAATAGATAAATTTTTAGACTCTTTGTTAACACACTTGGAGAGTGCTAGTAGTCTCCTTGTCCACCCATTTTCATACAATTCAAACTCAGTACACTTGTGTAAGTCATCCTCGATTACATATGTGCTAGGGTGTTCGCAAAAATTGAGCACCTGCATTGGCGGTGTTGGTTTTACCCTATTTGCAGGAGTTCTATTTCACCATCTCTTGGACCAGAAAACTTTTACTATCTAGTGCATTGGCGTTTCTTAGGGTAATACGTTTTGCACGAACTCTCCCTTTCATGTCAGTCACAACAAGATATCAAGTGAGCCAAGGAAAGTGACCTCAGATAGTCTTTAACCAACTACCCCCAGTTCAGACTCGTCAAAAGAGAAAGGAAAAGGAACCAATATTTGACCAGTCACCTAGGAGTCAGTCTGAAACCTATTTTGACGCAAAGAGCCATTTTAGTGACTTGAGTACCCCCTCAGCACCTTCCCACTCAGGTATGGATATGAGTTATACTGTCACTCGGCGGGAGAGGGAAGCCATGGATCACAATCTTGATGATATCTATGAAAAACACAGAAACAACATGATATTTGGAAATTCTTCTCATGATGATCAACCTGGTTCACCCCTCATTAATGCAAGATATTTGGATGCCCATCAACGGGATGAAAGGTATAAGAGACGAGCTCACCAAGAACAATGGTCACAACACGAAGACCAAGACAATGAACCTCGTGATGCTCATGTCAATACAACGTATACCAATGACTTGTTCAAACAATCTAGACCAAGCTCACCACTTCAACATACCTCAAGGTTCACAAGTGATAGGCTCAAAAGAATTGAACGCGAAAAGAAAGCCTTTCTAGATGAACAAGCTGCAAAGCAAGAAAAGTTTAGACAACTTGAGGAAGAGAGCCAAGCCTTATTGGAAGTAAAAAGGAAACTCGCTCAAGAGGAGCAAGATAGGCAGTTAGCCCACCAATTAAACAAACAATACAATACAAGGGGTGCTAACAATGGACATAATTCTCCTCCCTCCACCCCTTCCAGAACACCAAGAAGTAGAAGGCGGTCAAGGACCCCTTCTAGATCTCCTAGTCCTAAAGGAAGAAGGGCCTCTCGGTATGCTCACTATAGGAGGAAAACTCCTCCTAGAAATTCAAGACCACACTCCCAACATGTACATCCTGGTTCCCAACATGGAGGTGGTAGCTCACATTATGACTTTGAGACTCAAGACTTCATGCGAATACAACAAGAGCCTATCTTCCAGCAGTATGTGGAGAGGTATTTGGAACAAAACAAAGATAAGTTCTTGGAAAGTCTAATCAACAAGGGTGCCAGAGTCCCTTATAATTTTGATGTGAACAACAAAATACAAAAGCAAAATCCCTCTCAAGAGGAAGAAATCCGCCAAATGAAGCAAATGATGGAGAAAATGATGCAACCTAAGAGCCCATTCTCACTAGACTCAATTTGTCCTAATCCATTTGACAAGAGTGTGAGTATGAAAGATTTTCCAAAGAGGGTGGAATTCCCACAATACGATAAATATGATGGCAGTGGTGATCCACACGACCATGTGCGTCAGTTCTATACTATGAGCTTTGAATTCCATCGGGATGACTCCTATTTGATGAGGTTGTTCCCTAGGAGTCTTAAAGGACAAGCAATGGAATGGTTTACCAATATCACTCCTCCTGTCAAGACTTTTAGAGAACTTGTTCATAGATTCGTTCAACACTTCGCATATAATCTGTCAAGATCTGTTACTATGTTGGACCTATGCAACTTGAAACAAAATAAGGGGGAACCCTTTGTTACCTTCTTGCAAAGGTGGAGGAGACAATTCTCTCGGTATCCTAGGACAATCCATGAGGATGAAAAGATTGACATACTTGTTAGTAATTTGGTGCTTGAAATGAGATATGAGATCAAAAAGATAGTCTTCACTTCCTTTGATACCATGATTGAAACTGCATGCCGCATTGAGGATGTTCTAAAAGAACAAGGAATTTTGACCAGACATAACAATAATACCAACAATGGTCAACATACCAATAAGGATAAAGGGAAGAACAACAATTGGAACAAAAACAAACAAGTTGTCAATGATGGAGTTGTGGATTCTTCCCAATCAAGAGATCAAAGTGTTCTTAATTTGACTAAGGCTGTGCAAGAAATGAAGCTTAATGCACCTCCACAACAAGAAAGTAAACCAAGATATTAGGAGAGGCCCAAAAACCAGAAGCGACAATTTACCAAATTGGTGACTCATATGAGGATATTCTCAAAACTCTCATTGCTAACAACTTGGCACATCCTTAGGATCCTGCAAAATTTCACATTCCAGATCCTAAGCCACATTGGTGGGATGACAAGGCATTCTGTAAATTTCATAATGGCCCTAGCCATACTGTTGAAAACTGTTGGAGATTAAAACATATCGTCCAAGATTTTATAGAAAGTGGAAAGCTTCAAGTTGATGGCCTAAATACCAATGTTGATCATAAGGCTTTTAAGGAACCTTTGCCTAATTACGACAAGGGGGAAACCTCTAAATCATAGAATGGAAAAGCTACAATCAACTACACCTATACAGCGGCAAAAAATGTGATAAACATGCTTGAAGTTGTGGAGCCAAGTGTTAATATGATAAGGAGTAAGGACCCGCATGGTTATGACTCTCCCCTATTTTTGACAACCAACCTGTTGTTGTGCTGAGAGGTCCTCATTCTAGTTTATCTTCCCAAGCCCTTAATGCTGTTACCAGGAGTCAAGCCCCTATTATTCTCCGAGGGCCTAGTTCAGGTCCATCCAACAAATCCAAGCAAGTGGCATCCAAGAATGTCACTATAAAATCTGCCACTGCTCTCAAACCAAACTACAATCTTGTAGATCAGTTACAGAAAACTCCAGCACAAATCTCAATCTTAGAGCTTCTAGAGTTGTCCCCTAGACATAAGCAGATCCTTGAGGACGCTTTGCGCACAACAAATGTCCCCAACAACATTGATATAGACCAATTCCAAGGCATGGTGAATCACATTACTAGCCCACATTACCTCTCTTTCTCTGAAGATGATGACAAATCCCTAAGCCATCCACACAATCTTTCCCTTCACATTGAAGTCATGATTCATAAAACCCGTGTCAGGCGCGTGTTGATTGATGGGGGTGCTGGGTTAAATATCTATACTTTGAATTTGTTAAAAACTTTGGGCTATTCAGAGCAAGTGATCGACACTAGAAAGACGATCACCATAAAGGCCTATGATGAGGCATAACGAAGTTCTAAGGGGTTGGCTGTCCTTCCTGTCAGGATTGGCCCAGTTGAAAAAGATATCTTGTTTCAAATTGTTGATACTGGACCCCTTGACTACAACATTTTACTGGGTAGACCATGGATTCATGATATGCAGGCAGTTCCGTCTACCTACCACCAGTGTGTTAAGTTCCCCTACAATGGAACATAAATTTGCATACCAGGGGATAACACCTTATCAATTAACTCAATCTCAACTAATGTTCATGTCCCTCTTAACCGAGCAGCAAAGGATTATGAAACAACTTTAGCAGACTGTCAAAACAAATTTAAGTCAGTAGACCTTGGCATGGGGGGGTATCAACTTGACTCTTTTGCAAAGATGCCTGTTTCCCCTAGGACATATGGAAAGCCTTCACAGGAGATGAAACCAACATCTTCAGCAATGACACTATTTGACAAGTTTGTTGAATCCTCAGTACCAATACAAGATGAAAAAGAGGAAGTAGCTGTTTGAGATTGGATATACAAAGAGGAGAAATACCAGCACAATGAAAATTTCTCCCCCTCTCCTAAGTCCTATGGGAGAGGATATACTTTTGTCAAGAAGATGGTTTATCCAGGATATGGCCCTCTTAGTCACAGGTTAGATGCTAGAGCTGAACCACTCAATCATGATCTTTTTGCACGTAAGTCTAAGAAACCGGTTGGCCTAGGCTTTATGAACAACAATAAATGCACTATCCCCATTTTTGATAGGTGGGATAGTAAAGATGACATAGAATATGTACCAGATTTGACCAATCAACAAGACATAACAGATGATTGGGTACCTTCAACAAATCTCCTTTGGGAAGATTCAAGAGATTTAATAATTGATAGTCCTCCTATCTCATTTGCAATAGATAGTGACTATATGAATGCAAGATTGACTATGGATAGTGTCTCCATCCTAGCTGCAACGGATGGTGATAATTCAGATAATTTTGTGATTGAGCAAATTGCTAGAGGAGAGGAGCCTCTTCCAAATCTTGAGGCTTCTACATCACGAGGCTCCAACAATAATTCAGAAATAGAATCTCATGAGTTTGAATGGGATTCACTCTCAGATGCAACAGTTGACTTGGATATGGACGTTGTCCATGCTTATAGTTCTCAACCTGATGTAACTGACGAGTCATGTGTTAGATTAGAAGATTGGAACCCACATGTCGCATTAGTAGACGATTCTTCGCTTGCTAGGATAAATTTTGATTTAGACACTTTAGAGGGAAACTTGACAGATTCCAATTCTACAGTCACCAGAGATGACACCACCTATATCCTTAACCTTGAACCGGTCATCAACCTACCCTTTGTTCACCCCAACCTTATTGATTGGTCTCAACGGTACCAAGAGCCTCAACTCTTGACATTTCACAATGACTATGAGATCACCTGCTATCTAAATGCCATTGAACCTGTAGTCTCTTCCACCTTGATGGAGCGGCTACCCGGTGTAATGAGAGCGACATCAAGTACCTTAGTCACAAGATAAAAGAAAGAAAAAAGAATAAGAGTTAAATTAAGTAGAAACCACTATGTGGGCGATTGAGAACCAAAAATAAAAATAAGCGTTATCCAAAGGTGAAAACCTCCCGGAAGCCACCCTCTGGATGGGAGTGCCCGATAGTCTCCCAAGCTATTTCCAGGACAGATCATCAGTATTGGTTGAACCTACAGAAGCTGTTAATTTGGGCACAGAGGAAGTTCCAAAAATTGTACACTTGGCTAAATCTTTATCACCTGAAGAAAAGAAAGCCTATACTGAGTTCCTCCAAAAGAAGGAAATTAACTTTGCATGGACATACTTAGACATGCCAGGGTTGGACACTAATCTCATTATGCATCATTTGTCCATAGCTCCAGGTGTGAAACCAGTCAAACAGAAGTTGAGAAAAATGCCTGTATGGCTCTTTTAGTGAAAATTTGAGATGAAAACTTCGCTTGAGTGCTTGGAGTTCATTAGAGCCATAGACTATGTATTTGGTTCCAACATTTTACCTACAAACATGATGAAACATTTTGAATCTGCCCACGGACTTTGAGATCTTAACGAGCATGCCCAAGGATGATTTTTCCACTTCCTAACACTTAGACATGATAGTGGACATGACAGCGGATGTGAGAATCTATTCTTTGATGGATGGTTTTTCTGGGTATAATCAGATCAAGATAGCTCCTGAGGATCAAGAAAATATTGCATTCACATGTGCCTGGGGTACTTATTGTTGGAATGTCATGCCCTTTGGATTGAAAAATGCAGGAGCTACTTACCAAAGAGATATGACAACCATCTTCCATGACATGATGCATAAGAATATGGAAGATTATGTGGATGACACCCTGGCTAAGTCTAAGAGAAGAGGAACACATTTGGCTAATTTAGAAGTGATTCTAGATCGCATGGAACAATTTCAACTAAGATTAAACCCAAAAAAGTGTGCATTTGGTGTTACTTCTGGCAAATTATTGGGATTCATCATTTTAGCTAAAGGAATAGAAGTGGACCCTAAAAAGGTTCAAGCCATTATAAACATACCACCTCCCAAAAATGTCAGCCAAATGAGGAGTCTTCAAGGGCGCCTTCAATCCATAAGGAGTTTATTTCACAATTGTGAGATAGAGCACAACCTTTCAACAAAAATTTGCATAAAGTGTTCAAGTAGTAGTCTAGAATAAGGATGCCAAAGAGCATGGATCAAATTAAAGAATACTTGGCAAATCCTCCCATTTTAATGGCTCCCATTCCAGGAAAACCTCTCATTTTATATGTCTCAGCTACTGAATCTTCACTGGGGGCATTGTTGGCTCAATTAGATGAACAAGGGAAAGAAAGGGCCATATATTATATTAGTCGCACTTTTGTTTCTTATGAGGTTAATTATACTAGTATTGAAAAAGCTTGCCTCGCAGTAGTGTTTGCTTCTCAAAAATTGCGACACTATATGCTCGCGCACACCATACACCTCATAGCAAAAATTGATCCTCTCAAATACTTGCTCGATAAAGCTGCTCTCACGGGTAGACTTGCTAAATGGATGATGATTCTTTCTGAATTTGACATAGAGTATATTGAGCGCAAAGCAATCAAAGGCCAAGCTATTGCAGATCAACTGGCTAATTTCCCTATTCAAGATAATATGCCCATTCAAGTCAACTTTCCAGATGAGCATCATATGTACATGACTGAAAGATCCTGGAAACTATTCTTTGATGGTTCCTGCATGCAAAATGGTTCTGGAGCTGGTGTGTTGTTTGTTTCTCCTCATGGGTATACTATTCTTAAATCTTACAAGTTACTCTTTCCATGCACAAACAACATAGCTGAGTATGAGGCTTTGACAAATGGACTAAAAATGGCCATAGAGTGGAATATCACAAAACTACATATCTATGGGGATTCTCAGCTGATCATCAACCAAGTCAATGAACAATACCAAACAAAAGATGACAAGTTGGTACCTTACAAAAAAATGGTTGATTCATTAAGGCGGTATTTTACTTTTGTCACCTTTCAGCAAATCCCTAGGGCTGAGAACAAAGCAGCTGATGCTATGGCCACCCTTGCTTCACTTCTTCAGTTAGAGGAACATGAGTCCAGATATGAATTCCTGGTGGAAGAGCTACGATATCCCATATTTGACTCACCCGAAAGCCATGTCATTTGTACCCTTGTCAATCATGAATCCTCCCACTATGGTGCTATTTACTCATATCTTCGTGATGGCATCATCCTCGATACATTTAACCGATCTGAAAGAAGAAACCTTATCCGCAACGCCTCTCGCCATTCCCTCATCTCTAGTGATTTGTATAGGAGGGGTCTAGATGGAACACTTCTTAGGTGCTTAGAAAAGGAGGAATCTGATCAAGCGCTAGTTGACATCCATGAGGGCATATGTGGAGGACATTCTAATGGTCTTTCCATGGCTAGAAGGTTGCTTAGGGCAGGGTACTATTGGCCTACGATGCAGATAGATGCAGTAGCATTTGCTAAGTCTTGTGAAAAATGTTAGAAACATGGACACCTGATACATGCTCCAGGTAGGGAGCTAATTCCTTCTATATCTCACTGGCCATTTCAGCGATGGGCCTTTGACCTTGTTGGGAAGATTCATCCCAACTCATCAGGTGGGCATAAGTTCATTATCACTGCTACTGACTACTTCACAAAATGGGTAGAGGCTATTCCACTTTCTATTGCCTCAGGCAAGACAGTGTCTTTATTTATTTTAAACCATATCATCTGTCGATATGGAGTGCCATCTGAGATCATCACTGACAGTGGAGGTCAGTTCAAAAACAAGGACCTAAAAGAACTCTGCCAAAGATTCAAGATAAAGCAACATTGGTCCTTCATTTACTTCCCACAAGGAAATTAGAGGCCAGAGCTTCAAACAAAACCATTCTCAAGATTTTTGCAGAGCGGTTCATAAGAATGGTAGAAATTTGGCACCTCTGGTCATCCGGCCGCATAGATATAGAAGCAGTATTACGTGCCCAGGGCTACTCCTTTTTCCCTCACATACGGTGCTAAAGTAGTGTTACCTTTAGAGGTTGAAATTCCATCACTTCGGGTCTCTCTCAAAGGTCTAGTTACAGATGAAGACTATCACGCCATGAGATTGCAAGAATTGGAACTTCTTGATGAGAAGCGTAAAGCATCATTTGACCATATGAGGGTCTATCAAAAGCGGATGTCCAAAGCCTTCAACAAAAAGGTTCGCCCTAGACAATTCCAAGTAGGAGATCTTGTCCTGCGAGAGAATCCTAAGAACCAACAGAATCGAGAACAGAAGGGAAAATTCGAACCTAATTGGCTTGGACCCTACATCATCACAGTAGCTTTTGGCACAGGTGCCTATCTACTATCTATTGAAGAGGGGGAGCAGCTCCCTGAGCCTATCAATGTTTTGCACCTGAAGAAGTTCTATCCTTGATGCCCGTTCTGTCTGGGGGCATCCTTTGTATATAATTATGACCCTGAAAAAAGTTCCAAAAAAATTGATATATGATACTGAAAAAATTACAAAAAAAATAAAATTGATATATTGTCAAAAAATCCAAAAAAAATCAAATATGATGCTGAAAAATACAAAAAAAATTAAAATACAAAAAATTCAAAAATTCAAAGAGTCAAAAAAGAAAAAATGCCTTGGTGAAAACACGGAAGCAGTGGTATAAAAATAAAATAAAAAATAAAAATATAAAAGTCCTAAAAAATTCTTCAAGTGGTGAAAGAGCACAGGCGAGGTGCTATGAAGACCTTTGCATCCCTATTTCTTAGCATGCATCCTCGACACTTAATAGCACCCATAAAAATACATGCGTCCTTAGCCTTGGTTTGGAATTGGTCTTTGTCTTTGTCTAGGGGCATCAACGTGTTGGCTTTGGTCTCTTGGATATGCTTGTCTTTAGGACACCTCACAAACGGTGTTTTTCAACACTAACCCAACTGTGCTTTTCAACACAACCCCTGACATCGTGTGTTTTTCAACACTTATCAATTTGGTCTTATCTAGTTCGGTCATGTGATCTTACCTACTTGCAAGCATTCGATCCTTATCCTTGGAACTCAGTATCAGTTTACACACTTAAAATTTTTTAATTGCAACACTTAATGCTTGAGATATGCCATGATCTTTTCTTTGTGTGCTGACTGATATTGATTTTCGTTGAGTGTCCTTGTCTAATAAGTCTCTCCGTGATGCATAGCTAGAGGACTTGGGGCATGGGGCATGTTTTTATTTGCTTTCTGCTTGTGGGTGTTGTCTTGAACCTCTTCAATGTCTCTTGTTGTCTCCTTGATACACTTAAGAGATTTATGGCATCATCCTTGAATGTTTTGCACAACCATTCTCATGGTAATCACAGCGTTTGTATAGCGGCGTGGTTTTGCTACATTAAATTGGGTAGCTAACGCTTGTAGTCATCTTGACCTTCATGTCTTTGATGCTCATGTTAGAATGCTTTCCACATTCAAAGGCTGAT
This sequence comes from Sequoia sempervirens, assembly GCA_007258455.2. Classification (NCBI taxonomy): domain Eukaryota; kingdom Viridiplantae; phylum Streptophyta; class Pinopsida; order Cupressales; family Cupressaceae; genus Sequoia; species Sequoia sempervirens. Next base: position 13,006 of record VDFB02369178.1, read on the forward strand.
ATAAATCACATTCATATCTTCATAGTTAGCGTTTGTGACTAGTGATGATTGTGTGATTGTCCGATGTCCGATAATAATGGCCCAATGATGAAAATAAGTTCTCTTACATTCTCTAATGAATGATGAACACACAAAAACCTATGTTACCCTATTGCAAGTACACCTTTGCATTTTCATCTAGCTTGCATTATTTAGACTTCATGTTAATTTACACTTTTAG
>VDFB02369179.1:0-10695 GCA_007258455.2 Sequoia sempervirens
TTAATGGCCAGTTAATCTAGAGAGTGAAGCTAGATTCTCTCGAATCGAGTTGACAGCATAAATTCATTTATGAAGTTTGTTCCTTGATTAAAGGATACACTTTACTACTTCCACGTCTTTTCTTTGATAGGGTTAGTTAGTTAGATTTGCTCTCCTGATTTTAAATAAAGTACTCCTCCTGCGCGAGTGAGGGGGAGATGATAGTTAGAGTAAGATAGAAGCATAGTGATAGAAAGATAGCAGATATCATGTAAGAATCAGTATGATAATGAAAAGCAAAATCTGTTTGACAAGAGACAGAGTTTGTTGTTAGTTTATATCAACAAAGCAATGTATACCATTATGTTTTCATGAATAAAGTTTGATGAAGTTCTGAGTTCAGCACCTGCGTAATCAGTAGATGCTTGCTAAGGGGGGCCACTTAGTAAGTATCTATGGCTAGTTAGTTAGTTGTTCTTTTTTGTTGATCTTCAGTTAGCTTTCATCTTTGAAGTTTTCATACAAACTCAGTCTTGTATTGCTCCTCTGACATAGGAATCCATCCCTGTGCCTGTTCTTGCAGCATAAGGCCAGTTCTTAGTTTGTGTTTCAGTCGTAGCTGTTATGGTTTCTGTTTTAATCAAATCATATTTAAGTTAAAGAACTTTGCATTACCTTTCCTGTAGTGTAGATAGAATCCCTTCCAAGTATTTATTTCTGCTAAGTTTTGACTGAAACCAGTTCTTAGTGCATATATTGTGCTGTGCCATTTAAAGTATACGTCCCCTGGTTTGACAAGTAAATGAATGTCCATAGAGAGATATTAGTCACCTGTTGGAATGTCCAATTCCCAGGAAAGGTTTTACTGTGATTTTCATATCCTTTTGTGGGCGCGACCATTTTTTGCGCCGGTGCCGGGGATGGCGTTAAGCTAAGGATTTTGTCAGAAGTCATTTTTAGTATTAGTTTAGTTTGTTAGTCAAAAAATTTCAAAATCTTTCAAACCACCATTCATCGTATTGCATGCATAGAAGAAGAAGAGATGCACTGGGAAGGTTCCTCCCTGAAAACCTGTTTATTGAACTACCATTTGACCCATCTGACAACGAACTTGAGGAAAATCCATTCGCTCTGTTATTCTAGCAAGCAAACATGGCAAATAATCCACCTAATAATCCACCTCCTGCTTTTGAGTTTCGCATTGTTCCCCAATGAGATACTGACAATCTTAAAAATATACCTTCTTCACTACTTCCAAAATTTTATGGCCTAGTCACAGAGGACCCTGAAACTTTTCTGTTTGAGTTTGATGTCCTCTGTCGCAGTTATGACTACAACTCAGACACTCATAAACTAAAGTTATTTCCTTCCACCTTGAAGGAGGGAGCTCTTAGATGGTTCATGAGTCTGGGAAGAGGCGTTGTTGATAGTTGGGTAGCCATGCAGATGAAATTCCTTGAGAAGTATAAGGAATATTATAAGAGTGTCAGCAAAGGTGATGACATATTCCGAATTTAGCAAAAGGAGGATGAAAGTCTGGAAGATTATATTTCCAAATTTTTGTTTTCACTAAAGAGGAACTCAAACCATACTCTCAACGAGGACTCTCAGAAACTACTCTTTCTAAGGAGAATCAATGATTCCTGTATAGACGCCCTGGACCTGATGGGAGGAGGTGATATAACCCAAATTCCTTGGGATGATATAAAGAAAATATGTCTTAACTACTCCTGAGCAATAGTTAAGAAAGGTCGAGGTCATCATGCTACAGTGGGGAAGTCTTCTTCTGGTGGAGTTTCTCAGATGGAGATAACAAATTTGATGTCTGACTTCAAGCAGGACATCATTAATAATATGGCTACACAACTAGACACTATGCAAGCTCGGAAGAAACATGAGGACGCTAAGGCAGTTTTGGCCGAGTTCTGTCCATATTGCAGACAGAAGAAGCATGACTGCAGATGCAAGATGGTGGCTAATTTGGAAGCTAAGCAACTACCTACTGACTTCAAGCCAATAGAAGGTGATGATGATCAAGTGTTCTTTGTTGCACAAAGGAGACCATGGGCCCAAAGACAAGGTATGCCTCAAGATCCTTTAACTTTTGGTAATCCTTATTTTGGCTATAATAACCAATGGCAACATGCATATGGACCACCACCACCCTGGAATCCACCTCAACCAAGTTGGCCTAATTATCAGACCCCGCAATGGAAATCTCCTCAAGGAGGTTGGCAGTAGCCACAAGGACAATGGACCCCACCTTCGTGGATTCGGCAACAAAATCCTCAATGGAGAGGTCCTCAGCAATGGCAAAACCAGTCCCCTGGATTCCTGCAGCTTCCATAGCCGCAACCACAGGCCCTTATGCCACCTCCTGCAGCAACTGCCACAAATACTGAACCTCCAAAACAAATGCCTATGCCTGCCCAGCCGTTGCCAAATCCCAATAATAGGCAACAGCAGCAGCCACAGAAGCCTACATATCTTGCCGAAGCCAACCAATATCAAGCTTATACCTTAAACGTTAATGACATCCATTTGAGGTCTGGAACCACTTTACCTGCTCCAAAATCGCCTCTAATTACTGAAATACCAGATTCTCTCCTTGAAGAATCTACTGCAGCTGCTGATCCTACTAAGCATATGCCTATACCTGATACGGTTTCTAAGGAGCCTATTTTGCAAAGTCAAGACAAACCACCTTTTCCTCAGAGGTTGCAAAGTACTGCATTTAAATCAATGGAAGAACCCACTTTTGACATTTTGGATCAGCTCAAAAATGTACAAATTCAAATCCCCTTATTTCAGGCTATTAAAGATGTTCCCATTTTTTGAAAAGTTATTAAAGAGACCTATTTGAAGAAGCCTGGACAAAAGAAAAAGGATCCCTAAACAATTCATGTCTTAGGGAAATTGGCTGATATAATGTTGGGAAATGTAGTCATCCCAAAGTATATTGACCCTGGAAGTCCTGTAGTGCAAATACATATAAATGGCCAAATTGTAAAAAATGTTTTGATTGACTTAGGTGCTGCCATTAATGTCAGCGACAAAGCATACCATGGACTCCCTGGAACATTTTCAAACATTAGGGTCTACACCCACAGTTCTCAAGAAGCCATGATAGTCTTTCACGCTAAAACCCGAGGATGGTGGAGATGTAATTGTCACTCTTGAATCTTGGGAGTATCCAAATTTTGATTTCACAATATTATCAGTTAAGACAACTTTATGAGGGTATCCAGTTATCCTTGGTAGACCATGGTTAGCAACTGCTGATGCTTTTATAGGATGTCGTTCTGGAGATATGACCATTTCTGATGGACAGTCCACAAAAAAATTGGCTCTGTATCCGCCTGCTAGACCTCAACCAGATTTGTCCCAACCTGTTTGGCCAGATGTGGGGGAAGAAACTGAAGAAGCCAATTCTTTGACTCAATTAATGATGCTTCAAAATGATCCATTCTCACAACTTCAGAGTGAGGATACTTTGCTTTTTCAAATTCTACAGTACAACTCTGATACGGGTAGTTCATCTGATCCAAGTGGCATCCATCTACAATGTTTCTTGCAACAACCAAATTCTGAGAGTTCACTACCTAAACTTCCAACAATTTTTAATAACTTGCTTCCACAAGAGGTACAAACATCACCTATAGATTCTATGAGTAATCTCACTAAGCAGATAGAATTGTCTCCAGGTCACTGTTTGAATATCAATAGCAAGTTGTCACAATCTCAATAGGCTATCTTATTAAAAATGCTACAAGATCAGCATAAAGCTTTTGCATGGGAATATAGGGACATGCAAGGAATAGATCCTCGAGTTTGTACTCACAGGATATATATCAAAGAAGATTGTTTACCAGTTAGACAACCTCAAAGAAGAGTAAATCCAGCACTTAGAGAAATAGTTAAAAGTGAGCTTCAAAAAATTGCTTGATGCTGGTTTTATTTATCCAATCTCTGTTAGTCAATGGGTTTCTCCATTAGTTATTGTTCCCAAGAAAGGTGGAAAATGGAGAGTGTGTAGATTACAGAGAGTTGAATACTGCCACTAAAAAGATCACTTTCCACTACCATTTGTAGACCAAGTACTGGACTCACTGTCTGGCAAAATATATTTTTCCTTTTTGGATGGTTACAGTGGGTACAATCAGATAAAATTGCCCCTGAAGATCAAGATAAGACCACTTTTACCTGTCCATGGGGAACATTTTCTTACTCAGTATTGCCTTTTGGTCTATGCAATGCACCAGCAATATTTCAGAGAGCAGTAATTAGTATCTTTGTTGATATATCTCATGACTATATGGAGATTTATATGGATGATTTCACTACCTATGGAGTCACATTTGAAGAAGCAATGGTGAATTTAGAAAAGGTATTGAAAAGATGCAGAGAGCAAGATTTGTCTCTAAACAGTGAAAAGTATTTTCTAATGATGGAAGAAGGTATTGTTCTAGGCCATCATATTTCCAAGAATGGAATTCAGGTTGGCCCTGCTCAAATTGACGTTATTCTGAATTTACAAAATCCTGCAAAAAAAAGGATGTCAGAAGTTTCCTTGGCCATGCTGGGTATTATAGAAGGTTTATAAAAGATTTTAGTAAAATTTTCAGTCCACTTTATGCCTTATTAACTAAGGATTCTCAATTCGAAAGTGGACAGAGGCTCCTCAGAAAAATCTTTCCCGCAACTAAAGGACTTGCTTACTCAAGCCCATGTTCTTCAAGGCCCAAAATAGAATTTACCTTTTCACATACATGCTGATGCCTCTGATTTTGGTATAGGAGCAGTTTTAAGTCAAAAAAAAAATTCAATTGAGCATGCTATCTACTTTATCAGCAAGAACCTTCAAGGTCCTGAGCTCAACTATACTGTTACAGAAAAGGAATTGCTCGCAGTAGTGTATGCTTTGAATAAATTTAGGCATTATGTCACAGGTTATCAGATATTCATCCATACTGACCATGCAGCAATCAAGTATCTGATGAACAAACTTGTCATTTCTGGTAGATTGGCAAGATGACTCTTGTTGTTACAAGAATTTGACATTACAATAATTGAAAAACCAGGAAGAGCTAATGTTGTAGCTGACTTTTTATCAAGACTTCAATCAGCTGCACCTGTTGAACATGAGGTCATTGATGATAGGTTTCCAGATGAACACTTGTTTTTCATTGCTGCACATACACCATGGTATGCAGACATTGCCAATTATCTAACAGCAAGCAGAATACCAGCCCACTTTTCTCCAAAAGAAAAGATATTGTTAATAGAGAAAAGTTTTAACTTTTCATGGATTGCAAATTGTCTATTTTATACTGGACCTAATCAAGTGATGCGAAGATGTGTAAGAGAAGATGAGACTTATGATATCTTGCATGCTTGCCATGATGAACCATGTGGGGGACATTTTGCAGCAAAAAAAATATCAATAAAGATTCTTACAATAGGGTACTATTGGCCAACATTACACAAGGATGATGTGGCCTATACAAGGAAATGTGACAGATGCCAACGTATGGGAAGACCAACCAAGTCAGATGAAATGCCACTATATCCACAGGTAATAGTCACCCCTTTTGATAAATGAGGAATGGATTTTGTGGGACCAATTGATCCACCATCAAATAGCAAGTCATACATTCTAGTTTGCACAGACTACGTAACAAAGTGGGTTGAGGTAAAAGCTATGACTCATGCTCGAGATAACAAGGTTACTGAATTTCTGTATGAACAAATTTTCACTAGATTTGGAGTTCCTAGAGAGCTTGTAACTGATCAGGGAGCTTAATTCACATCGAATCTGATCACTGCACTAATGAATGACTATAAGATCAAATATAGGAAGTCCAGCCCCTATCACCCTTAAGCCAATGGTCAGGCGGAGGTAACAAATAGGGAAATTGAGGCGATCCTAACAAAGACAGTGCAGCTCCATAGAAAAGATTGGAGCAATCGACTTCCTGAAGCAGTTTGGGCCTACAGAACTACATGGAAGACAACAACTGGGTTTACACCTTTTGAGCTGCTTTATGGGAAAACAGCCATGTTGCCCATAGAATTTGAGCACAAAACTTTGAGGACAGCTCTTGAACTCAATATGGAAATATCTGAAACACAGAAGGACCATCTCCTACAGCTAAATGCTTTGGAAAAAATGAGAAAAGTAGCCCTGCAGCACACAGAAGTAATCCAACAGAAAAGGAAGAAATGGCATGATCAACACATCAAAACCAGGAAATTTTCTGCTAGTGATTAAGCTCTGTTATATGATTCCATATATCAAGAGAACCAAGGTAAGCTCACAACATGCTGGCTTGGCCCCTATGAAGTTGAGAATGTGTTTGACAACGAAACTGTACAGCTGGTGACAATTGATCCAGTCCGTTTCAAATTGCTAGTTAATGGCCATCGACTCCGGTTGTACCATAAACCAGTTTCAAAAGAAGAATTCATGCAGTAGTTCATTCAAGTTCCTCTCGCTACTCTTCCTGCAGCCGAAGGCTTTAGCCTTTCTCCTACAGCTTCACCGTAATTTTGAAAAAAACATGTTCATAATAAAGGTTTTTTTTTTAAAAAGAAACCCCTTTTTCTCCATTCTCATTTATCGCCCCATCTCACTTCTTTATCTTCCATCCATCCATCCCATCCATCCATTCCATCCATTCCATCCATTCATCTTGTCCGCCCACGTCACCCATCCACTTCATCCATCTGCATCACCCTTAATTAAGATATCATTCCCAACTGTCAACTCATGCAGACGCCATCATCTTTCTTTACACGTACATGCAAATATCAAAGGTACGCCATATCTTTTGTTATCACATATTTGATTTATTTTATTCTATTCATTTACTGCTATGACAATACCAGTCATTATTACCTGATCTCTGCCTATTCTTTAGTACATGTGAGGACACATGTCATACTCTAAGTAGGGGGCGGGGTAATCCACCTTTTAAAACCTATCTTTTCGTCGCTACCATAACTGCGCAAATAACCTTTCTTTATTATTTTTCTGGTACTTTCCAAATATGATCGCATGTCCTTCTTTATTGCATGTTTTTCTTGTAAATTACGATTAAAACTGCTTGTTCAAAAAGTTCATTTTTGGAAAAGAAAGAAATGTCATGGCACGATAGAAGAAAAACCAGAGCAAAAAGGGAAACAGAGAATTTGAATTTTCAGCAAGGAATTGAGTTCAGCTAGGGGAAAACTGTGAACATGGGTGGTCAGCTGGTGTGACATGAGCCTGTAGCTCATGAATTATTATTGCAAAATTCTCAAACAGTCCACGCATTCAGCCTCTGTGGATGGTTAAACTATTTCTTGAGTTTAAATGCATTTGATGAGGAGGCTGCTGGAGAATTTTTGAGAACCCTTTCTGAAGGGGAAGCCACTGTATGGGGTCTAATAGTTGTTGCAACTGAAGACAGAATTGTTGAAGTAACCGGGCTTCCAGCCATTGGCGAAAATTTTTCTTCAGATGCTGTCGCTGCAAGGGCTAAGTTTTCAATGCCCACTGATGGACCTTTGGAAGTCTCCAAGCAGGGATGCAAGCGGGTATCATTGCCTCCTCCTTATTCAAAATACGTCGCTTACATAATCAGGTATTTAACCTGTGAAGACCATTTCTCCTACCTGCATTTGTATCATTTCAAATTATTAAGTCATAGGAGGAATGGGTTAGTTGTAAATGTTCTAAATTTCCTATTAAAATTTCTAGAACAAAGTGCCCACGGAACCCAACAAGGGAAAGATAATTCTGTTACTCACCATGGCCTTATCAAATTACTGATTGAACGCTCTTTGAGAGATGAATCACCTCTTTCCTGGCAACAATCGGTTGCCCAAAAGAGCTTGCAAATTCCACAACCCCCTAGGGTACTTACCCCACGGCCTCAGAAAAAGAAGAAAGAAATTGCGTCTACCAGTAGAATAGGGCAAGGGTCATCTACTCCTATAGCACCTGGTCCTGCAGCTCCCCCACTGGAATCCTCTGCTCGGGTACAAACTAGGTCTACCACTAGGAGAGAGAAGGGGAAAACAAAGGCAGGTGAGCCGTCTGGGGCAGAACAAACCCCAGAGTCTGACCCTCATTCTCAGAAAAGGCAATGCTCTTCTCCTGCAGCACCTTCCCCTGCAATCGTCTCTCCTACAGCAACACCTGTTGCTAACACCAATTCACCATCATCCTCTGGCAGGGTAGAGCCCTCTAAGAAGACCAGAAAAAGGAAGGCTACCAGAACATCTCCTGCAGCCGCACCAGTGCCAAGAAGAGTTTCCACAAGGAAACAATATAAGACCTCCCCTACTTCACCTCAACCAGAGGTTATTGTAATTTCAGAAGGGTCTGTAGGGTCTAAATTTGATGTTTCTCAGAATGTGTTCGAAAATGCTGCACAGAGTTCATTCATTCCTGAAGAGGAACAAGTTGAGACAAAGGAAATGGAGCATAATGAGCAAGGGTTACCAAATCTTGATGACTTGGCTACCGCTGCTATGCAGTTTTTGGAGGAAGCACAGTCTTCTCCACTGCAACAACAAGAATTCATCTTGCAACAAGAGCAGGAACTGACTGAACAATTGAATGTGCCTAGTGAGGCTACATTTCACCTTGCAACTTGTAAAGCCATTGTTGTTTATAAGAAGACGTATTTGATTGAGTTTCTGGAATATGTCAAAGCTAACTGGGAAACAGTTACATTGCAAACCCTGACTTTCTGGCACATAGCCCAGACTGACATGCAACAAAGTCTATGGGAGGTAGAAAGGAAGAAACTGAAAAAGGAAATTGAAAGTCAGAAGCAAGAATTGTTGAGTTGAAAGAAAAAATGGATGAAATGTTAAAAGTAACTGGTCAGATTATGGAATGCAGACCACCACCCAGAGTTTATGCTCTATGCCTTAAGGAACAGTTCTTATGGTTCCAACTAATGAGAATTTCCAGAAATCAAGATCCTATACTTCACACTGCTAAAGAATTTTATGAGGCATACCAGGTAGCCCCTAATTGGTTAAGAAATTCTCTGTGTGAATTTTATTTACATAGCTTCTTAATTCCATCTGAAATAGAATGGAACCCTCTTATGTATATTGGTGATATCCATTTGAGATCATTTATGTCATGGGCAGCAAATGAAGCGAATTATGGTAGGCAATGGGAAATATATGAGGAATCTGAGAGAAATGAGCTTGTTCCATTACGGTCTCAAAGTTCAAACCCCCATGCAATGTTGAAAAACTGGTTTGCTCTGACATATGGCATTAATAATATTACAGCCAGAGAGAAGATATTTGATCTCAGGAAATAGGTATATGATGAATTTCAGGAACAGTCATATCCATTTTGGAGACTGGCATACACCAGAAGTGAGAAAAGGTGGGAAAGATTAACTATTGGACTAAGAAGATCCGAACCTCACAGTCCCCTAAATTTCACAGCAGCTCTTAAATGATCAAGCAGATATATACAGTTGGGAATTCAAAAGAGATTTGAACTATGGTTGCCATTGACATTCAGACCTCCTGTGCTAATGTGGCCCCTTTATCTTTATCAAGCTACCAATCTTAATGATGATTTAGAAGACCGTAGGTATGAAAGGTGCCAGGCTTTCAGAGGATTTTATTACAGGTTTGGAACTCCATTTCAGAGTCATGCAGCAACCACTGACTTCAGAGAAACCACCAGGAAAGTTAATGTTGGAGGACCAGCATAAGGCTAAGTAGGGGGCAGTGATGAGCCTAAAATATGCTCATAGTTTGGATATTATGATGAACTTTTAATGCCTTTACTTTTGTTATTCGTGGTTGTTTAAAACTCTTTTGAAACCTTTTATGGGGATATCCTGTAGCAAAACATTTGCATATTCCTCGCAGCTTATTGTGTTGACTTGACTACATTTATTACCCCGTTGACTCCCTAAATGACTGGTATATCACATACAATTTTTAAATGATGAAATAGATTTAAATGTGTGATTAATGAATGGATATTGTGTATGTTCCATACGCCTTTTCTTTCGCATCTGTTACCTTTTGTTTCGAAGGTTGTTGAAGAATGATCGTGAGTCAAGCACAAATTTATCTGGTCTTTAGCAAAGAATTCCATTTCCTCACCACTTCGAAGCTCCATGGGCTATCTCTTTGACTGGAACCGTTGGGAAAAGATTTTAATGACAGCTAACTGAAAGAAGTGGAGCTTAGATTCTCTCGATTGGGTTGAATGCATACCCATTTATTTGTTCCTTGATTCGGGGATACACTTTACTTCCATAAGAAGTTCTCTTTGATAGGGTTAGTTAGTTAGTTGCTCTCCTGATTTTAAATAAAGTACTCCTCCTGCGCAAGTGAGAAGGGAGATGATAGTTAGAGTAAGATAGAAGCATAGTGATAGAAAGATAGCAGATATTATGTAAGAGTCAGTATGATAATAAAAAGCAGAATCTATTTGACAAGAGACAGAGTTTGTTGTTAGTTTATATCAACAAATCAATGTATACCATTCTGTTTTCATGAATAAAGTTTGATGAAGTTCTAAGTTCAGCACCTGCGTAATCAATAGATGCTTGCTAAGGGGGCCCACTTAGTAAGTATCTGTAACTAGTTAGTTAGCTGTTCTTTTCTGTTGATCTTCAGTTAGCTTTCATCTTTGAATTTTTCATACAAACTCAGTCTTGTATTGCTCCTGCAGCATAGGGA
>VDFB02369180.1:0-11871 GCA_007258455.2 Sequoia sempervirens
TATATCACTATGTCTCCCCTTAAGCTCTAGACCTATCCATCCCTCCTTCTCTATTTGTCCCTCTTTATACCTATTTTTCTCACTCTCTCTCCTTGAGCTCTAGACATATCTATCTACCTCTCTCTCCATCCTTCTTTCCTTCCTTCTCTCTCTCTCTCTCACTCTCTCTCTCTCTCGTCAATCCCTCCCTCTCCCTCTCCCTCTCTCTCTCCCTCTCTTTGAAGTCTCTCTTCCTCTCAAGTCTCTCTCCCTCTTAGGTATCTCTCTCAAGTCTATCCCACTCCCTCTCCCACTCCCTCTCTCTCTCAATGTCTCACTCACACTCACACTCTCTCCCTCTCAACTCTCTCTCTCTCTCCCTCTCTCCCTCGCTCTCTCTCTCTCTCTCTCTCTCCTCTCTCTCTCTCTCTCTCTCTCTCTCCTCTCTCTCTCTCCCTCTCTCTCTCCTCTCTCCCTCTCAGGATATATCTCTCTCTCCTATCTCTCTCTCAATATCCCTGCAGGTCTCTTGTCTTTCCCTCTCCCTCTTGTATGCCCCTCCGTTTTGGTCATTCTTGAAATTTAGGAAGTTGGTTGTTTGGTGGCCATGTCATTTTCGCTTGTTATGTGTGGTTGGTGATTTGCTAAGTCATGAGGATTTTGGGATTGCATTATTTAATTTGATTTTTTATGTTAGACAATATCACTAATATTATGACTAGATGTAATTTATCAAATTAATCTAATTTTTAAGGTCACTTGATTTGGTTTGGGATCAAATAAAGAGCTAGATTTAATAATAAATGTTGATTGTATTATCATTGAAAATTTCTTATTTTAAGATGAAAGAAATATAATTGTAAGTAAGTGAATTTAATAAAAATAATTATTGTCTAATGAGCGAATTTAATTAAGAAATTTAAAATTGAGAAAATATTAACGTAGATAAAATATTTAAAAATTTGAACTCAAGATTGAATAAGGATTAAAGCAAGGAAATCAGTTAAAAAAAAAATGGAAAAAGAATAGTTTATTGCTAAATAAATAAATAATAATAAAGCATCGTGTTAAGATTTTTTTGGGAAGAGTAAAAGGCAAGAGAAGCTGGAAAAGATGGTATACGCTTTGTCTTCCTTTGTCTCATCACCTTCCAGGCAAAGATTTCAATCTTTGAAACTCATAAATTAGAATTCAAGAGACAACTCTGAGGGAGGAGGATCTGGGAGAATCTCAAAAGAAAATGCCCACATCCCTTCATCCATACCCTATGATTGAAATTTTCTCTTTACCCATGCATTGGAGCGAGTTCTCCCTATCATCCAATCTGAGACTGGCCCCCCACAAAATATCCAGTGGATTTTCTGTGAGCAGTAATTAAGAGGATATATTTGAATCACCTTCTTATTCGTCTGCTATTAATGATTATTGGGATCATTTTGGTATGCTTTAAATGGCGGGGTTCTATTTTCATTCAGGCATGTTAGATTGCATGGCAACAACTTAGCCAAGTTATTTTCTATCTTGGATCTTTCATTTTCTTTAATTATTTTGGTTAGGCACTTTCAACAATATACCGCCCTTAGTGCTTTGGCAGTTTTCCTTAGGTAATGTAAATGCTCTGGTTATTGCTTTTAAATTGGGGAATTTGTATATATATATTTTACTCATGTCTATTACAGGCCTTAATAAAACATCAGGTCTCAAGTTTAAATTATACAAACATCTTTCTCTTTGAAACTTATTAGTTTAAGAATCATTTCATATTCGTAAATCCAACATTTCTTAGATCTCTAGGACTATCTCGGATGATAGAGAGGAAGATATCTTATTGCTTTAAAACATGGATATCCGCCCTTTGGTATTGAATGAACATATTAGGATGTTTAAAAGTTTAAATAATCTCTCTGATTTCATTATCATTCTGTCTCAGCTGCGGCGCTTCATCTTAATCGGGAATTTTAAAATTTACATATTCTGCTTGTTTCTTCTGTCATCTGTCGCAGTTCCAGCACTTGAAAATAAACTAATGTCAATCACTAACATGATAGAGAGCTTTCCGCTGTTTGTGGGAAGATTAATTTCCAAACTTCAATCTTGAGCGCGTCTCTGGAAACTCGCCTCTAATCAGAAATGTGTCTAGTTCAAAATAGAAAAAGTTGTACATTATTTCCCCTACTCTTAGGTCACGTATTTGCACCTCACCTTTCTCTTTTCCTTTAGTCTTGCAATAACATTTGAGATTTGATAATAATGCAAGTAGATGGCAATATTTCCAAATTCCAATATTCACTTTCTAATATACTTGGCAACCTGTCACTGTTACGCCATTTAGAGTTGAGGCATTGTACAGAATTAAATAGTCTCCCTGAAACCATTGGCAACCCGTCACAGCTGCAACGTTTAGACTTGCAAAGGTGGAGTAAATTAAATAATCTCACTGGTTTCATTGATAACCTGTCTTAGTGGCGCCCTTGATCTTGGTAGGGTGTATTCCTCTGATTTCTCTGCCATCCTGTCTCAGCCGCGAGCTTGAGCATATTAGGAAGTTAAAAGTTTTAATAATCTCTCTTATTTCATTATCAATCTTTGTCGTGTGGAAATGTTTTCAATTACCACAAATGTGATTATAAATATCTATAGATGCTTATTTATAAATTAGTCATTAGATTTAGTGTTTCCTTTTCATTGTTAAGAGATTTAGATTATTTGCTTAATAAATTAATTATAAATATTGCAATATTCTAGAGAATGGGGACTTTGTCCTTAATTATTGGATTTATAGTGAATTAAGTAAAAGTGTAATCTTATTTTAGGTGATTAATTAATTAAGCTGGTCCATAAACTAGAATGTTTAATAGGGAAAGAGTTATCTACGACAGATTCATAAAATAAATAAAATAAGAATATATGAAAGTTATTTGTTTTAATAGGTAATAGGTAAGTGAGTTGTGAGAAGGAATAGGGGAAATTGATTAATTAGTTTTAGGGGATTGATTTCAATATTAGAAGCTAATAATATAAATAGGTTGGATATTGGTTGAGGTGATATATAATTAAAGGATCTTGTTTTGAATAAATAAAGTTATTAATTGTTGGTATGAAATCTTGCCATGTAGTTAGTCATCATGTATTAAGGATGGTGAAGTATAGAATCCTCACATTTGTTACTTTAAGAGGAAACATATGTTCTTTTAGAATATTATTAATCATTGTATCTAATTTAGAATGGAAAGGTAGGTTAAAAATTTTAACTTGAGATTTATTTTAATGAAAATTAAAATATGAAGTATATATTGACTTTTTCTTATATGTTCTCTTATTTGGTGATTTAATTTTATAGTACTAATTTCATGATATCTTTTAATTCTTTTATATTTATTTTAGTTTAAGAATTAAATAAATATTATCTTAATATCTAACTCCTCACATCTTATAGAAATTTACTAGGAACAATGATTCTCTTATTTGTATATTCTAATTAAGTAATTGTTGAGTATCGTGTCATGGGTGTTTGTACTGAACTTTTATGGAATTGTGTATCCTTGGCCATGGTTAAGTATTATAGTAAACTCTATTTGACTTCATTATGGTAGTTTTATAAACTTGAATCAACGAAATAAATTATTCCTTGAATTGAGTTTTCATTCTTAATTATTTGGATTGTTAGCTAGTGGATCATTTTATGACAATTCGAGTGTCTAATCGATGAGGGTCTTATATGGATAGTTATTCAGAACCTTGAGATTGTAATTGTTTTGTTATTGAGTAGGTTGGTTTTTATTTGGGAATGTAAATGGATTTTGAGTGGTTGTAATTGATGTTGAGTGATTTTTGTTGAATTAAAGGTTGATTTTCTTCTATGATTCCTTTTTGAGGTGACCCCATTGTTGATATATGGATTGTATTTGTGTTTTAGAGTTGATTGATTTGTGGATGGGGTTTGATGAAACTTTCTTTGTGTGGCTTTTCGGAGTTAATCTCATATTTGAGGGAAATTTTATCCTTGTGTTGGAATTATTGGGGAAAAACTTGTGTTGCTTCATTTTACCCTTGTTTGTGGGTTTTCATTCTTTTTGGCTTCCAGAGGCTTGAGATGATTGTCAGTTGATGTTCTCTCTTTATGTGCCCTTGATGTGGCAAGTGTTTTGATTTCATGATTTTGAAAGGGTTGTAAGAATTGTTGAGACTCTGATTTTGTACTTGTTAGCGAGATGGGTAATGCCTCGCGATGCTTTATGTTGTGATTCTTTGTTCAAATTATGATGGTACAACCCTTGGTTTTATGTTGTTGTGTCTCTAGGGGAGAGTGGCTCCTGGGGCCTGCGTCCCGCTTTAAGGAAGGCACAGATAACCCACGCAGTAAGAATCAAGGAAAACCCACAATTAACTTAGGAGGGTTGGGTAGTAATATCATTATAAGATAAAAAAAAGGATGCCTCATCTTCATTAGCGCTTCTGTAGGCTAATGGAAGGCTGAGAAGGCCGTGGTTGGCAAGGTCGTGACCTCGTCTTCACGAGAGGTCTACGGCTCCGCATGAGTCACCCTATGGACCGGCGCCTCCAGTTGGGAGGAAGAGCACAGGACAGCCATAGATGGGACCGACAGCCATAGATGGGACCGACCCTCCAGTTGGGAGGAAGAGCACAGGACAGCCCATGTAGGACTATGCGATGACACTCTCCCCTAGTTGCCCATGTGTTTTACTTTATTGTGTTCCTCTGGAAGTAGGTTATGGGAGTTGGTTTAGATTGTTGTTTTTGGATTTATATTGATTTATGGAGTATTGCCTTGATACATATTTGGTGTACTTTGTGGTCTTGTATGATCTCATTGATATTTGACTTATGACCTTGTACTTTTTGGGTACTGTGATATGATGTTATTGTATTGTTTAGTTGCAATTTGGAATTGTATTATGTTTATTAATTCAGTTTGATTTGGAAGTGTTTCATGATCATCCTTTGGTTACTTGTTTATTGGTCATTGCTTTGATTTATGTGATGGGATTTATGACTTTAAGTTATTATGTTGACTCTTGTAATCCTTGAGTTTTATGATACTTTTGTATGTTGTTGAGTCTTGTGGTTCCTTTTGTGTAATACCCCCTCTGCACTTCGTCTTGACCATAAAGCCTTGCAACATCTGCAGTGCTTGAAAATAAAATATAATCTTAGTCCACTTTTAGTGCCATGCTATAAATCATTAGTTCTCGGTATCTTTATCAAAATCACTTAAACTTAAGCTTGAACTGGTAGTTACAATTTTATCTTTGCTTACTAAAGATTCTCACCGTAGCCCCATTCGCTATTTTTCCTTTATAAATTTATTTTTACATAACTCGAAGGCTATGGTGAATTCGACTTGAATTATATGAGTCTTGACTATTTATATCTAACACCATATTGTATGTCAGTTTGGATCAATGTAATTTTAGTTCTGCATTTATATTAGCATTTCGTGGGCATTTTGGCTTCCATCAAAGGCTTCATTTAAGGCATTTTGTTTGGCATACAAGCCAAGGATATAGCCTATAGTTAGGCACATATTTTCTAAGAATTTGGTAAGCCACTAAGTGACGGTTATAGTAGTTTTTAAAATGCATTTAATCTTCCATCAATTGCCTTATCGCTAGCTACTTCTTAAGCCACGTGGGAGTGGTATATAGATTTTGAGGCAAGTCTTTATGAGGTATGTTTTCATAAAATGGTGGTAATAGCTGCGAGCCTATCTACTTTTAAAAGCCACTAAGAGTTTGGTGGCATATCAAACTGCTCTTTTAAATGTTTAAAAACAACTTCTAAACCGTGGCAGCGAGGGAGTTATTCAAGCCTCTAAATGAGGCATTTTCTATCTATTTTTAGCATGCCTTTCATTAAAGGAAGAGGTGCCAAGTTTTAATGAAGAGATTTTTCTATTCTTTCTATGCATTTTAATAGATTTGTTTCAATGGAATTATGAGGTGAACTGGTTGTAAACTACTGGCGTGGCGGGCATGGCTACAAAGGTGGGAGGTGATGTTTGATCTGCATGCAAGCCTTTGAGTACTAAAGATATGGTATAAGGAAGGGGAAATTTTTAGAGAATAAAAAAAAGGGGGGGGAAGCCGGATGGAGATGAAGAATTGGGGAGGAAAAATAGTTGAAGAAATTGAGCAGTTTTGGATTAAAGTTGGGTGCATGGTGCGGGGAGGAGGAGAAATGGCTTTTGGGAGATTGATGAATTCCAGAGTTATACTTGGCATTCACCTTGGTGTGGGAGCTTTTCTCCCTATTGTTCGTGTTCCTGCTCCTTCTCCATTCTTGTCGACTTCTCCTCTATCTTGGACACAATCCCATTAATTCTTTCTATTTCTTCCATGTGAACAGTGCCAAAGGTTTCTACGACAAGTTTCTGCGCCAACTGAGGAGGGCTTTGAGCTGAGAAAATGGTGAAAAATTGGGCGTTTTTAAATAGAGCAAGCCGTGTAGATTTGCAGATAGGTCACTCAAGAGGTGATTACCATCTATGCCATAATCACATAAATATCCCAACAAAATTCTGCAAGAATAAATAAAAATATAGTGCAGAGCTTTGTAGATGATTTACAATGAAATGCGCGGCTTGTGTAATGTTTCAGCTTCAACAAACTGGAGATGCCTTCTATTAAATAATGCAGGCACAGGTTGAATGTTGAAAGGAGAGCAGTTTTGAGTCGATCACCTACTAATGAAGGTCGTGGCCTTTATGCTACATGACATACAGGCCGCCATGTATATATCAGGAGTCTCAATATGACTTTTCACTTTGACTACCTAGCACCACTTCCATTGCCGTTTTCAAGGTCAAACTATAAGCATCTTTGATCTCCATCAGCAGTTTCGACAGCCTTTTCCTTGGTCGTTGTAGGGAAGATTTCCTCCTAAGTGTCTTGTTGTCCATTCAACGAACAACAAAAATTTGTTCTACCTTTTCATGACATCTCTTCACCAGAAAAACAGTGGTTGGGGAGAAAGCAGTATAGTGATTGAAAGGTTCGTATGAATTTTCTTTAAGAAATGTGTGGACACTGAAAATGAGAAGGCCTGCTATGTCCCGAGGAAAAATGGAAATGGTTTTGCTCAGTTGGAAACTCACCCACACTTATCGATCCGATTGAGGTAAGCCATGCATGTTATCTCTATTTTTTCCTTGCCAATCTATTAATCCAGTTGTTTTATTATAATTTCTGGGAGTTTTATTTCACAATAATACAAACTAGAGTTATGCAAGGTTGATATTATAGATTTCAAATCCTTAAGGAGATGAGACAACCCTATAAGATAAGTCATCATGCACTCGGAACAATTAGAATTGCATGCAAGTCTTGTAATGAGTCTACACCTTTCACGTTCAGAGGTCTGCCTCGAAATATTGAGCACCCTTATTTTATTCTGCTTAACATTGAAATTGTCTAGTTTGGTCTGAGATGGAGCATAAAACTGCCTTTCTTAGATATAACCTGCTTGATTTTGCTGATAGTCTATCGCAGATTGCAGCACTTGAAAATAATAATAATGCAGGTAGATGGCGATACTTTTAAATTTCAATAACCATTCTCTAAAATACTTGGCAACCTGTCACAGTTACAATATTTAGAGTTGAGACAGTGTACAAAATTAAATAGCCTCCCTGATACCATTGGCAACTCGTCACAGCTGCAAGTTTTGAGATTTTTATATGAGAATGATCAGAAGGTTTTAAGAATTACATAACCTCTGCTGACAATCTAACACAATAGCTACACTTGAACATAGAAGGAGTGGACATTTAAATAACCTCTCTGATTTCATTGCAATATGTCACAGCGGCAGTACTTGACTATGGTAGAGTATATAGAACTAAATAACTTCCTTCCACATTGAAATCTCTCATAGATGCTATGCTAGAACAATGAAGTCTGTAGAGGTTTAAAATTACCTTTCTGATTCCTTTGCCAACTTGTCACATCTGTGGCGCTTGAAATTTGAGTGTTGTTGAGGTTTAAATAATCTCCCTGATTCATTAACAATCTGTCTTAGTTGAAGTGTCTACTTCAAACGGCTTAGAAGTTTATTTATGAATCAAAGTTAGAGGAGAAATTTGATTTGATGTTTAATGAGTTTCATTTGTAACTTGAATTGATACCTATAGGTGGTGTTGGCCAAATAGTTATAAGAGGCATAGTTAGGATGATTGAGTCCAATATAGAATAAAGAGAACTACAGTGGAACTAATAGTCTGCAACCAATTTTTGAGCCAGTGACCTCGTCATTAGATTCCTCTATTGTATATATATATGATTGATGGTGTATATGTTGTGCATACGTTGGTTTTCTGGTCGTTATAATAGTTACATAACTTTTGACTATGACATACCGCAAGTATTTTGTCATCTTGTTTAAACGTTATGAGATTTTGACTTAAATAAAGGAGGAAATTTACTGAAATAGAGAAAGTTAGATTATGACTTAAGAATATTTTAGTTTATGATAATTTAAATGGACCTTGTAGGGATAATCTTTTCCCATTTTTGAATTAGCTGAGTTGTGAACTTTTCCATATTGAGATCATATGATATTATTATTAATTTTCTTATGCACAAGAATGCTTATAAAAGGAATTAGGGAATATTGTTGAGAGTTAGGATTATATTATTAGATTTTTCACTTAGAAATCAAATCCTCTCTCTTAGTGTTTAGTTGACCACTATTTGAAAATGTAGAACATGAGCATATTTAAATTATAGAGATTGATTAGTTAATTATTTGGAGTTATGCATTGAAAGGTTTAATGTTGAAAGAGTAATTTAACAGTGTTTAGTATATTTGATATAATAGGGTATTTTTATTCCAAAATCGAAGATCTAAATTTAGTAGTGAAATTCTATAACTCAGGAACATCGAAAGTCAAGTTAGGAATATCTAACATTTTATGCCACATTCATGTACCTATAAGTGTTTATGAAAGATGGTTATTTAGTGTATTCTTGTGGTGAATTTTGTGTGTAATTTTTGGAGTTTACGAAGAATATATTTATGGAGGTTGCTTTTGGCTTGGAGTTTGATGTTGTTTTTGAGAACAAGCTTTGTTGTTACCTTGTTGGGAAGATTTTGTGTAGGATGGTGTTTGCCTTGTTTAATGCAATTTATCATGAGGCTTTACATGTTGTGCATAGGGCTTATCCTGATGGTGTCTTTTGAGATTTGTTGTTCATAAGGGGAGTGGCTTTCAATGGGGGCCGAGACCCGGAAGTGGTCTCAGGGTAACTCATTGGAAGTTTGTTAATCAAGTGAAAACAATAATATTTATTTAGGGGTTTTGGGTATAATCACACTTTAACAAGATCTAAGTGAATGCCTCACTCGTGGCTCAAGTGCTTGTATGGGCTTGAGATGAGTTGAGAAGGCCTGGAATGGCGAAATCATTATCTTGTCCTTATGAAAGATAATCGATGCCGCATTGGATTGCATGTGGGGCCGGGTTTCGTAAGAGGCCACCAGGGTAACCCAAGTTGGGGGCCGGGGCCTAGGAAGATTCGCCAGGGTAACCCATGCAACATTGTGATGACACTCTTCCTTAAACAACTATGTATGTTTTGTTTCCCTCTATGTTATTCTTGGGCCTTTGGAAGCACTTGTTGGCATTTGTATGTTGATGTTTATTTGGTTATTCCTTATGTTGGACACAACTTGTGTTGATTATATATTTGTGCTGAGGTTGCCTTTTGTTATTATGGATCTTGTAGTGGAGTCTTGTATCCCTGTTTTGAATGATGGTTTAGTTGGGGTTCTTTCTTGTCATCTCTTAGCACGGGGGGTGGGCCTTCGGGTCCACGTGGTTGGGTGGAACGTGCTATGCACCCCATTGGGTCCCCAGTTGTCGATCGAGAAGTGCGAAAATTGTACCTTGCAGTGACTCTGAGTTGTACCAGAGTTGGATCCAGTATTGCAGCTTTGTACTCTTTCATATCAAATGTAATATTCCAATTTATTGTATCTTCCCTATTCATGTTGGGAAAATGGCATTGTAATATTGTAACCCTTGATTAATATGTTAACCATGTTCATGTTATCTTATTATTACTGGTGTATAATAACCTTTCATGTGATGTAATAATGTAGTTGTGAAAAGTAATGCAGTCTTGTTAACCCGAAGGAATTGTTATATGTGGTTCTTGTTTAGTTTCATTGTCATGTGATATATGATTATTATGATGTATGTTTATACTTAAAAAAAAATTGGTGCTATAAATACTAAATGTACATGTATCCTTTGGGTTTGCTTGGCGGGGCATTTAGCTTGGATGTTCTTGGTTGAGGTCTCTTTCTTGTCAGCTCCTAGCACGAGTGGGTCTTCGGACTCACATGGTCGGGTGGAATGTGCTAAGCACCCCATTGGGTCCCCAGTCGAGGATCGAGAGGTGCGGATTGGTGCTGTTGCGGTGACTCCAGAGTTGTCTGTCTTGGAGCCAATTATGATTCTATGTATTCCTCTGTTCAATTGTATCATGTTATCTTGTTGTATGGGTTCTATTCATGATTGGAAACACTTTTGTATCATTGTACATCTTGAACATTGTACTATAATGTAACGTTAAATCTTGTGTGGATATTGGCCATGGTAGTTGTTATTTAATGTGTTAAGTTAATCATGCATATGTTGTATTTATGTACATAGATGGTTTCTTATCAATGAATTTTCATGTATGTATTACATTAATTAATGTTTACTTTGTTATGGATTATATCTTTGGCTTTTATTCTTTATTGTCGTTGTGTGGATCTAAGTCGCGTAATGACTCCTCGTGTACCCCAAGGGATGTATGTACTAATGAATCTACTTAAATGAAATTCATGTCATGATTTAATGTGTATTACATGTATGTTATGTTAACTTTAAAAAAAATAAAAATAAAAATTGTGCAGTAATTATTGTTTTATTGTCCTTTGGGGTTCACCGCAGTGACGTTACACCCTCCTATCTCTCACTCTCCATCCCCCTCTCAAGTCTCTCTCTCTAGTCCCTACCACTCCCTCTCACTAACCATCTCCCTCTCTTCCTCTCTCTCTCCATCCCTCTGAATTCTCTCTCCCTTGTATGTCTCTCACTCACTCACTCACTCACACACACACACACACACTCTTTCCATCTCCATCTCAGGTCTCTCTCCCCCACTCTCTCTCTCCTCTCTCCCTCTCAAGTACCTCTCCCTCTCCCTCCCTCCCTCCATCTGTCTCTCTCCCCCTCTCTCTCTCCCACTCCCTCTCCCTCTCCATCTTTCTCTCACTATCCATCTCCCTCTCCCCCTCTCTCTCTCCCCCTCCCTTTGAAGTCTCTCTCACTCCCTATCTCTCTTCTTTCACATCTCTCGCTCTCTCTCTCTCTTAGTCACACTCTCCATCTCCCTCTTAGGTCTCTCTCTCTCACACATAAACTATATCTATCTCTCTATCTCTTCATATCCCTCTTAGGTCTCTCTCTATCCTCATCTCAAGTTATTTATGAGGGAGAGAGGTAGAGATACATAAAGGGAGGGAGAGGGAGACAAAATTGAGAGGGAGAGATAGAGGGAGGAAGGGAGAGAGGGAGAGAGGGGAGAGAGAGGGAGAGAGAGGGGGGAGAGTTATATAGTTAGGGTGGGAGGGAGACACCTAAGAGAGAGGGAGTGGGAGAAACGAGAGGGAGGTGGAAGGTAATTGAGTGGTAAAGAGAAGTGGGAGACCTAAGAGGGAGAGAGAGGGATAGAGGCTTAAGAGGGAGGAAGAGAGAGAGAGGAAGGGAGGGAGAGAGGGAGAGAAAGATAGAGGGAGGTAGAGAGAGAGAGAGAGAGGGTGAGAGGGAGAGAGAGTGGGAGAGAGAGACTTGAGAGGGAAAGAGTGTGAGTGTGAGTGAGA
>VDFB02369181.1:0-65396 GCA_007258455.2 Sequoia sempervirens
AGGCCAGACATTGCCCAAGCAATGGGATAACTTAGTCGATTTATGGCTAATCCAGGAAGAACGCATTGGGATGTTGTGAAGAAAGTGTTTAGATATTTGAAGGGTACTTCAGATTTTGTTTTGTGTTACCATGGGAATTTGGTTGAATCACAGAAGACTCTCAGCATTCATGGTTATGTAGATTCTAATTGGGCAGGGGACATTGATAGTAGGAGATCCACCAGTGGATACATATTCATGATGGGTGGTGCAGTTAGTTGGATGAGCAAGCGGCAGGCTATAGTTGCTTTGTCCACTATGGAGGTTGAATACATGGTAGCTATTCATGCTTGTAAAAAAGTAGTTTGGTTGAAATGTTTGTGTTCTAACATTGGTTTTGATGCAGGTGAAATAACTATTTTATGTGACAGTAAGAGTGCAATTTTTCTAGCAAAGAACCCTACTTTCCATGCTAGGACGAAACATATTGATGTACAGTACCACTTTGTACGAGATATGGTTGAGGATTGAAAGGTTAGTTTGGAAAAGGTTGATACTCTAGAGAATGTTGCAGATTCATTAACGAAGCCAGTGAGAACAAATAAGTTCAGGTGGTGTGCTAGTTCAATGGGACTTAGTGCCCATGATTTTGAGTAAGTTATGATGTGCTCTAGAGGTGCATGTATGATCTTCATCAAGTGGGAGATTGTTGAAAATATGTGCCTCAAAATATACAGGCTGAAACCTCCATTTGAGACAAGTCGGTGTGACATCTTCATTGTCTGGCTGACTAGAAGCTTGATTCATTCTAGTTTGTACAGGTTGTTGTGACCTTGCAAATGTCTTGCCAAAAGGTTGCATTGTGGAGTCTATCACTATGACATAGTGTATTTTTTATGACCTCATAGTGCTCAGGAAACCTCTGGCCGACAGGCCATTCAATCATATTTCGGGGAGACTATTGGCAACCATGGGCTTCGAGATAGCTAAGGGTTCTTAGTAAGAAGTCCCAACGAATGGAGAAGGTCACGCCGATAGGGAAACATTCATACGTTCTTCGGAGTAACTCAAAAGTGGTTGGAGAAGTGTCTTAGCGACTAAAGGTTGTCTTGCTAATAGCCGATGGCTATTGGGGTAACTCAAGGATCCTAGAAAGACATCTCAGTGAACATTGAAGGTCTCACCAACAAGAACATCTTTTGAAGTCTTTGGTGTAGCTCTTGGCGAATGTTTGTCATCGATGGAACACGAAGGTCTCGGTAAGAAGTCCCAGCAACTTTGATGAGTCTTGTCAATGATGAAGAGTCTTCAGGGTAACATATGGAGATCAATATGTTCTCTCACCGAAGGGAAATGTCTTGGCGACGTGTGAACACTTCGGGGTAACCTTTATGTCTCGGAGAAACCTCTTGGCGATATCAGTATGTCTTGTCGACTATCCTTTGGAGCTTGATATGACTTGTGTCTTTGGTATACCTTTTGGTGACTAGCTATGGTCTCCTGGTGAATGCGATAGGTCTAGGCAACTGCTTGGTGACTCAGCATAACTCATGGAGTTCGATAGAATGTCTTAGCGATAACAGAGTCTCTTGTCGACATCAATATGAAGTCTATGTGGCATCGGCGAGACACTATTAGTGTCTCATCGAGATGCAAGTACATTGCAAATTCTATTGACTGAGTAAGACTATCCTATGTTGAGTCTCGTGGATGAATAGGAGGAGCCGAATGGGAACAGTTGGAAGATAGTTAGTTGTGACAATTCTATGAGGAAGTTCTACAGATAGATTTTGACATGGATATACTCTATGATTACAGTTTGTAATCAGTTGGTTGAATCAACAGGTTGTTGAGTGATTATGTCAGTGGATGAATTTTGTGGACTGTAATGTGAAGAATCCTATACAAGAATGTTAATGGTGAATGCTGCTATAAAGACAAGTCTAGAATTTGTATGTAATTTCATTATTGTAAGACAAAGTGATTTCTCTTGGTGTGGTGGGTTTTTCTCCCATAAGGGATTTCCCACGTATATCTGGTGTTCATGTGTGATTGTCAAATACTCTGTTTCTGTTGTCTATTTCTTAGTGCATCTTAATTGGACTGTAATTGTAAATTTTAAAGTGTATCTACATTCTTTCCTAAGGTATTGACGTTAGGAGAATTGTTTTCCACATTTGATTTTCCTTACACATTTGTCATCTGTTATTGTGATATCAACAACAAATTTTGAGCATTTGGCATAATGCTTTGATTGATATTTGTGATAGTGGTTTGATTGACACTTGGTAGAGGGGGAAGCCCTAAACCAAGGAGTAATGTGGATGATGATGGAAATGGTGGAAGAGGTGGAAATGTGAGGGGTGTAAGTTCTTGTGAAAATGTTGTGATGTCAAAGATGCCCCCTGGTCTAAACATGTCTCCTTCCTCTTGCGAATTTGTGAGGAGAGGAGTTTGAGGCATTGTGCAAAAAAATGATGATGATGGATCATGATGGAAGGTGAGAGGAACATTCTTATGTAATGAGTTTTCGGATATGTTTTGTTTCAAGGTGGTATTTACATCTAAGTTTTGATTATTAACAAGGGGGTGTGCTTGAATAGCATTGAGAAATGTGTTTCCCTTATTAACATTGGGTTGAGTTGGAGCAAAAGATGTCATGATTTGTGGAATGTTTTGGGTGATGTTTTGGGATGGGGGTGTAGATGAGATGGGAATGGTGGATGAGATGGGAGGAAAAGATGTCGCCACTATGGTACTCATGTCAGAATCCGAAGGTAGTTTGGCCCCTTGTTTTTCTAACTCAAGCATGTATAATGAAGGGTTAAGCCTCATCATGATGTTGATGATTCTATGGTTGTCTGGATTTTGGAGAATTTCAGTTATTTCTTCGTGAGACATCCCAAAGGTGAGATCCTCTCCTTGGGTTTCCTCTTGGGGATTTTGGGATGATGAGATGGTCAACGGATTGCTTGATTCAACAAGATTTATTTCAATGTTTGTTTGGCTAAGATCACTTGAAGCAGGTGTTTCTTTGTTGGCTTCCATGATTTTCTTGTATTGAGATCTAGTTTGAACCATAAAACGAGGATCAAATTTCAAGAATAGGAGAGATGAACCTCTTGATTCTTTAAATTGATCTTTACTTTATGTCCAAAGTAGAAAATTTTAGGAATCTTAAGGATCAAGAGATGATATGATGATGATGTAAGGGTTGGATGATGTGGATGTTATGGTCTTTTGATCAATATTGATGAGAGATGCTAGGCTTTTTGGGACTTTCAGATATGTTTCATATTTTTTATTTTGATTTTCCTTTTGAGTTCATCCTTGATTTTTATTTTGATTGCTTTTGATTTTTGAAAAAAAAGACCCTAAGATGTTGGATGATGATCTAAGGGATAGCTTTGTTCAAAGGATGATGATTTGAATATGTGTAGGGAGAAGGATGCATCTACCCACACCTATTCAAACAAGATGATAGTTTCACTAAGCATATGAAGAAGGATTCATCCACATATATTAAGCTAAACAAGATGATTTTTATAACTTTCAATAAGCATATGCAAAAGGATGTATCTACACATACCTAGCCAAAGGTGATTTTGATAATGTTTTCAAGGATTTAGTCTCAAGGATTTGATGATGTTTGATTTTTCCAAAAAAGCCTAGCATAAGGATGATTTCAAGATTTTCCAAAAGGTGATGGAGAGATGATGTTTGATGTTTTGAAGGATGGATGAAAAAGATTTTGATTTTCTTTGATCCTAAGATGAACCTAAAAAAGACACTTTGTTTGCCTAGACCTAGGTATTGAAGAACATGCAAATGCTTCCTAGAGATTTTTATAACCAAAGAATGATTCAATTTGGACATATATTTTGATGATTTTCGCTTTGGAATTTGAAATTTTTGAGAATCGTGAGGCTTCAACACACATGAAAGTTCATTTTTCTTAGCTTTTCTTAATGGCTTTATTTTACCAAAAACACTTTCTTTGATTAAGTTTTCAAGCTAAGATGTCTAATGTCTTAATTTAGTCAAACCCCACAAGATATGTTTTGTGGAGATTCGATGAACTCAAGGTAAGGGTTTACCTATTGTTTACCTAAGGAGACAAATCAAGATATAATCCAATTTTTAGAAACCTCTAAGGACATGAATCCCAAGGGCAAGCAATAACATATAGATTGAGTCAATGGGATTTGTCTCCAAAAGGTTTTGAAATTTGGATGATGTTAAGTGTTTGTTTTTGAGACATTTTCGATAAAGCAATGCATTTTGTAACCCAAGAACAAGTACAACCCTATGGATGTGTAAGACAATATTTGTTGGATTCCCACTTGGACAAGTCCAGCTATGCTTATCTTTAGTGAATGGTTAGATGCTTGACCCCACTGGCTCCCCTCCACGACACTCACTTATACGGGGCAGCCAAGCATCAACACCCATGAAACTCCCATGGCATATTTTCCATTTCTACTAAAAGACCGTAAAAGTGTGGGGTGGCTTCAGAACGACCATTCTTGCACCAACAAATAGATTAAATGATTTTGGAAAATTCTAGCACATGGGTTTCAGTAAGGACTTCCCATTCGTGAAGATTGACCCATATGACAAGAGTCCCCTTTCGGATCCATCTTGTCAGAATCAATTGTGTGATATTGGTGTTTACTCCAATACCCACATTTATATGCCAGTTGGAAATCTCTTGGCTTTAGAGTGTTACCGGTTGAGTCGTTCCCTTGGATGAGTACTTTTTCCTAAAGGCAGGCCCTCTAGGATAAACAAAAGAAAATAAAGACAAAATATGTAACTCGATCAATCTTTGATGGTAACAAAGAGAGAGAATATACGTGATAATGCCCCCACTCACACTCGCACAAGATTTTGTTCAATTTTAAACCCAAATCAAAGTGTGGAGGTGATTGCTTTGTCTCAACCTAAAATCATGAAAAAAGCCTTTTGATTCTCAAGATCGCTATAAAGCATGAGAGAAGCGCATACGTCCTTTTTCAATGAGGGTAGTTCAAGTAAGCATTCACAAAAAAAAAGTTGCACTTGTTCTTTTTAAATACAAAAATAAAAATGTGAGTTATTTTTAAGCACCAAAAGACCAATGATAGACACTTTGTTCAATTATTATCCAAAGAAAAAAACTCTATTATGTTGTGGTCCTAATGTTTATTTTAGCCTTTTGCAAGAAATGGAAAGATTCCTTTTAAACCCAAATGAAATTTAGTGTCCTAAGAAAGAAAAAGATAACAATTTCTTAACAAAGTGTTAAGCAAACACTAAAGTGTTTAAAAACAATTTGATTTGATGAAACATCCTCCTCATTCTTCTCCCTTCTTCGATTTTGATTTCCAACCTACAAGGGAAAAAAAACCAGTCAGATTCTAGAAAATACAGAGATCAAAAAGCAAAAAATAGAGGACAAATTAATCATCAATCAAAGAGCACATGCTAAAATTAAATTTCCCCTTTTTACTCCCTTCCAGCGTCGCAACTCGTAACTGTATCGTAGTTTGATTTCTAAGCGGTGCTCTCATAGTGCCACTTGCCAGTCAGCGTCACTCTGTGTTGGGACAGAGAGCTCAACTTTCTTGCACTTTTTGCCCAGCATCACAGTTTTCTTCCAGCGTCATAGTTTGATATTTTTGAAAATTCTTGTGAATCAACAAGTCTAGTGGCGGAGTTAGAAATTCAAATTTTCTTGGTGGGACGAGTCCAGCGTCGTACTTTAAGTTTCCCGCAGTGCTATATAGCGACGTTGAATAGACAACAGTTCCAAAATAGTGATGTTGAGTTGCCAGCATTAGAATTTTCTGTGTATGAGCAAAAAACATAGAAATTTTGGGAAAAAGTGATAGAGAATGATATCCAGCCCTCCTTCTAGTGCCAAATGTGTGAACCCCAATCCTAGTACCTGCAAAATAACAAGAATTAAACAAGTTAAACAAGATATTGCAGGCTAAAATAAGGATTCCCCATGAAATCCATTTACAACTTCAAATTAGGAAAGAAAAATAATGAAAAGCATAATAAAAAGAAAAAAATAGATGGAATCCTAATTTAAATGTGCAAACTCATGATCCCATGGGGGAATTGGTGTCAATTTGATGTGAAAATTGACCCTTCCCAATCCCTAAGATGCAAGCTTGATATGTTGATGAGATTGATCCATTTTGTTGATGAAGGATGAGAGCTCCAAGCCAAAAATCTGCTAAAAACCTAGCTAAGAACTCAATGATAATGGATGAAATTTGAGAGATATTTGAGCATGGAATCTTTGTATAAATTGTGGATGATCAAATGAGGATATGAGAACTTTATTTATATAATGTCAAGATGGATGAATGTCTAAATTTGAGCAATGTGGGACTAACATTCATCCAATGGCATGATGCCACTTTTCAAGCTATGAATGGATGGAGGATGTGCAAGATTTGGGGATTGTGCCAATAAATGCATAATTTTGAATTTCAAATTTGTTGAAATGACTTGCAAGAGGGAAGGGAAAATGCAATAAATGCCACTTGGCTCAAGGAAAGGACATGTAAGATGAAGTTATGCCTTGTTGGATGTACATGTTGACTTGGAATTTTTGAATTCAAATTGAGAGAATATTCCAAAAGATGCCTTGTGAGGAAAATAGAGATTTAATAAATGAATTAAATCTATTTTCATGTGCAACTTGCATTATCTAGAGGATGGGACATGAGATGAGATTAAATTAATCAAGGGTTAATTAATTTAATGAGAGAGGTTAGATAATGTGACCTATTTGACTCAAATTTATGGATTTATTTAAATCAAATAAGAGAGGAATATGACAAGAGATTAATTAAATAAGGATTTTGATTTATTTAATTAAAAGAGATGGTGTTAGATTAAATCAAATAAGGTTTTAATTTATTTAATGGATAGATTTTAGAGATTTAATTAAATAGGGATAATTAGATCAGATGAATTGATTTAATTAATAAGAGAGAGAGACTTAATTTTAATTCAAGGATGAAAGTTGATGAATTTAATCAAATAAGGAGATTTGATTAAATGGTTAGACTAAGGGATGATTCGAGAAGAAATGATGTTAGTAGTCGGGATCAGATGCACAATGTCAATCAATACATTTTACGTGTCTACATGAATATCCCAATATCTTCATTTAATATTTATTGAATTTCTTCAATAATTCCATTTGCCATATTATAATAAATATGCAATAAAATTGGGTTATGACATCATTCCCCTCTTGGAAGAGACATTGTCTCAATGTCTAGTAAGTCGAATAAAAGATCATTATATCAAATTTTGAACATTCATGTATATTTCAACATCTCATCAAAGCTATATGTCTATTTCAACATCACATCAAAAATATATGTCTATTTCAACACTACATCAAAAATATGTCTATTTTAACATCACATCAAAAATATATGTCTATTTCAACATCAGATCAAAAAATATATGTCTATTTTAACATCAAATCAAAATATGTCTGTTTCAACATCAAATAAAATATATATGTTTATTTCAACATCAAATAAAAAATGTATGTCTATTTCAACATTCGTTCAAAAATATATGTCTATTTCAACATCAGATAAAAAATTTATATCTATTTCAACATAAAATTTTTAAAGCACGAAATATCATACTATCTCAATTCAAAATTTTCAAAAAAAATTATTTTTTTTCTCTTTCAAGAAAGCAGATGTGGAAAGGAGCATTCTATTTCTTCTACATCCTCCCAAGTAGCACTGTCCTCTAAGTACTAGTCCCATTGGACCTTAAACTAAGCAATATCTTTGCTCCACAACTTAATGTTGCATATATCTAGGATTCTAATGGGCTCCACTAGCACCACTATTGGATCCTATAACTTTAAGGATTTCCAATCAAGTACATGAGTCACATCAGGATGATATGGCTTAACAAGGAAACACAAAGCACATTATGAATTCGAGCCAAAGTAAGTGGTAGAGCTAGTTTATAAGCAATTGGGTTAATCACTTCCAAGACTTCAAATGGTCCCACATATCTTGGGGTTAACTTTGAAGACTTTCCAAAAGAAATAGAGCTTTTATGAGGTTTATATCTCAAGGAAAATTTGTTCCCTGTTGTGAATTGTCTAAGCTTTTGGTTCTTGTTAGCATAACGCTTCTATTAGTCTACCGCCTATTTCAATCTTCTCTTAATGACCAGATTTTTTCTTCCATTTCCTTAAGCATTTTAGGTCCTACTATGATCTTGTCCTCCATTTTATCCCAATTGATGGGGGTATGAAACTTCTACCTATACAAGCCTCCAAATGGTGTCATGCGTAAGTATGTATGATAGAAGTTGTTGTAAGAAAAATCTACCAAAGGAAAATATTCTTCCCACCTATATTGTTGGTCCATACAATACATTCAGAGGAGGTCTTTGACTACTTGATTCACCCTCTCTATTTTCCTATCAATTTGAGGATGATATGTCGAGTTAAATTTTAATTTAGTCCCCAATGTCTCATTCAAGGTCATCAAAAACCTTGAGGTAATCCATGTGTCCCTATCAAAAATGATAGTCGCTAGCACTCCATGTAAATGAAAGATCTCCTAAACAAACTTCTTAGCCATGGTCAACAATCCATCCTTAAGGTTTCCCACAATGAAGTGTGCAACCTTCCAATCAACTTATCAATCATGACCAAGATAACATCATGCTTATTCTTGCTCAATGGAAACCCATGTACAAAATCCAAACTGATCACTTGCCATTTTTACATACGTATGTCATGAGGATACAATAACTCGGCTAGGTGTGCATGCTCATCCTTAACTCATTGGAACTCCAAGCATTTGGATACATACTCCACTACATCCTTCTTGAGTTTAGGCTAAAAATACAGAGTCTTTAACTTTGTGATCATCTTGGATACACCGGGGTGTCCTAAATAAGGTACATTGTGAAATTCTAAAACCAACTTTCTCAGCTCTCCAGAGTGAGGAATATACATTCTTCTCTGGTACCTCAAAATACCATCTGGTTTGATCTCATACCCATCAAACTAATTATCTGAAGGATTTTCTACTAGGGTGCTCTTCACTCTTTAATAATGCTCATCCCCTGGCAGATTCTAAATTACCTACTACCTCAAATTAGACCTTGTTGAGATGATGGCTATCATATTTCTTCATCTACTAAGAGAATCAGTCACTTTTTTCTCTTTCCCTTTTATGTATTCAATTCCAAAGTCATACTTGCTAAGGAATTCTAACCATATTCTTTGTTGTGCATTAAGTTTTGGCTAGGTAAATATGTATCTCAACACCAAATGGTCTATCTTGAGTTCAAATGGTTTTCCCAAAAGGTAATGCCTCAACATCTATAAGGAATGAACTATGGCCACCAATTCCAAATCATGAGGTGTATAGTTCACTTTGTGCTCCTTGAGCTTCCTTGATTCATATGTTTCCAATTTTCCACCCTGCATTAATACTACTCTGAATCGCTCTTTTGAAGCATCTATGATTACTATGAATCTCCCATTAGGATCAAGGATGGTTATCACTAGTGTTTTTGTGAGCCTCTCCTTTAGGATTTATAATTCCTACTCACATTTCTCAATCCATTCAAATTGTGTTCCCTTCCTTTGGAGTGAGGTAATAGGAGATGCAATTTGGGAGAACCCTTGCAAAAAATTCCTATAGTATCCTACGAGGCCCATGAAGCTATAAAATTCTGACACATTCTAAGGCACTGGCCATTCCACAAGCACCTTGATCTTCTTGGGGTCCACAGAGACTCCTTCAACTGAAATGGTATGGCCCAAATAGTGCACTTTGTCTTGATAGAAGGAACACTTGGAAAAATTTCCACAAAGTTTCCTTTCTAACAATTGCTAAAATACTATCCTCAAATTTCTATCATGCTCTTTGATAGTATTTGAGTAGACTAGGATGTCATTAATAAAGATCAGGACAAAATCATCCAAGCAGTCTTTGAATACACTATTCACAAGGTTCATAAAAGGTTGCTAGTGTATTAGTGAAACTCAAAGGTACCACTGTGAACTCATGATATCCATATCAAGTTTTGAATGTAGTCTTTGGAATATCTTCTTCCTTAATCCTCAATTGATGGTACCCTGATCTGAGATCAATTTTGGAGAACATCGTCACTCCCTTCATTTGATCAAACAATTCATCAATCCTTGGAAGTGGATATTAGTTCTTGATGGTAACCTTATTCAACATCTCATAATATATACATAGACGTAAAGTTCCATATTTTATTTTAACAAAAATAATAGTCACTCCCCAAGGAGACACACTAGGTCTTATGAATCCCTTGTCCAAAAATTCCATTAACTGGGCCTTCAACTCATAGATTTTTGTGGTGGTGATGCAATAAGGTTCCTTGGATTGAGGCTCAGCTCCTTGAACTAGGTCGATAGAAAAATAAAATTCTTGCTTCGGAGGAAATTCTATAAGTTCATCAAGGAATACATCTTGGAACTCCTTGAGAATAGGATAGTCATCTAAATACGACTCCTTATTGTTAAGATTACTAACATGCACCACATAAATTTCACACCTCTTTTGATAAGCCTTCTTGACCTGTATGACAAAAATATGTCTAAGCTCTAAGGGTCTCTACATTCCATAAATGCCAACTAAGTTTCCATAATCATCTAGAAAGTTGATCACCTTATCCTCACAATTCACTAAATCCTTATGCTTAGTTAACCAATTTATTCCCAAAATTACATCATATGAGCCTAAGGGTGCCACATATAGGTTGACCCAAGTTTGAAAGGTTGGAAACTCTAACTCACTACAAAAGAGACATGTATCTACCCTCCGCTCTACTCTATTACCATAGTAGATTGTCCATGAATTTCCCATGTATCCAAGTCTAATGGGTATCTTAGATATTATTCTAGGATCTATGAAACTTGCAGTAGCTCTAGTATCAATTAAGATAGAGACAGATTGGCCATAGAGCTTACATGTTAACGAAATTGGCAAAGCCTGATAGTTTTCCTATCTACTATCCACTATAGTGTGGATTTTGTGATTCTGCAGATAGCTTCCTTCCTTTTGTGACTTTGACCCCTGAGGAAAATTTGAGGCATAATAGTCACCTCCACAAGTATAGAATCCACCTCAAGGCCCTTTGCGACCTCCTGGCTTGTCATCTCTAAAGCATTTTTTCTTATGTTCATCTTTCCGTTTGTGTTTGGTTTTTTTCTTGTTCTTTCCATCATTACCATCTTCACCCTTCTATGATTCACTTCCCCTCTTGATATTATGGATCTGATGGCTCTTGTCTCCCTTATGAATTTTTTTTTACCATATCGAGACTTAGAACTTGAATTGATGTGAAGATTGGATAGCTACTGCAACTTATTTTCCTATTTGGTGGCCTTCTGAAAGACTTCATTCATGGTTTGAGGTACGTGCATGTCCACTTTAGCTCCTATGTGGGGTCTAATTCCCATTATAATCCTTTAGATATAGAACCATTCATCCTTTTGATACTGAGGCACATACTTCAATAGGTTGGTGAACTTTTCCCAATACAAAATCACAATCATATTTCCTTGGATTAAATTTTGAAATTCCATCACTTTCTTGTCAAAGAAAAGTTGCAGTAAGCATATCTTCCTAAAAGCTTGGAGGAAGAGTCCCCAAGATATATCAGCAAGCTATAGGTTTCACTCTAACTTCTCATTATCCCATCAAGTCATTGCTTCACTTGAGAGCTAATATGTAGTCTATGTCACCTTAGTTTGTTCAGAAAGGTTATAGAGCCCAACGTATTTTTCCATTTCTATAATCCAAGCCTTGGCTCCTATTATGATAGCCTTACCATCGAACCTAGGTGGTGCTACTATTTTGAGGTCTTTCTCAAGCTCTCCCTCAATTCTCCCTTATGGACCTTCCCCTAGACCACCTTCTCCTTGATTCCCTTCTACATTCTTGTGGTCTTGGTCTGTGTGTGCCACTCAGACTTCTTTCTCTATGTGATCTATGTGAGACTCTTGTTGATTCAGAAGCTCTAGAATTTTCTCCAGTCTCTTGTTCAGCTCATTATTGGAACCACTACCACCCCTGTCTTTCCTGGTCGTCACCTTTTTTTCACACACTTATCCTACAACATAGTCACGTTTATCGCATCTCAACATAAGGTTCTATGAATGAAAAATATTATGCTACATCACATAATTTCCATATGCATACATCCCTCAACATAGAAGACATACACATTCATGCAAGATACACACATTTTAGTCTCTCATTGAACCCAACAAAAAAATATTATCTGATTTTATTTATATTTAAGGTGATTCAATAGACCCTTATTTACAATAGACTTTTAGTTACATCATTTTGATTTCTTGCTATCAGAAAGAAGACATTCCTCTGGATTATCTTCTGATTTTACATTAAACTTTGTAGAAGAGGATGGTTGAGCATGTAGGCTCTCCTTTTCCTATTTGGTCAACAAGGGTGCATTGGTTCCACACCCTAGAGGCCAATCCTAGATTGTGGAAAGATTTTTTTGATCTTAGGTGTTCACTTCTCCTCAATCTTCAAGATTCTCTCTAGCTTGAGTGGTGTAAGAGCTTGAGCTAGAGTTTCATCATCAGGAATTTCTAATGGTAACCTCAATCCTTTCAATAATTCTGCTTACCATATTTTAATAAATATCAATAAAATTGGGTTTTAAAAGCTTATGCATATTTAATTTGGCACATGAAAGTAATTAAGCAATTATTTGTAATGGATTTTTATATCTAATAGATGATCCTAATCATCCATTTCAAATCACAAATTCTATAAAATAAACCTCTTTACTCACAAAAAAGGATCGAAGACTCAACATCATTTACATAGTAAAGTACTTCCTAGATTCAAATCACCATTGACAACACTTTAACACATATCACATCAAAGATTCTCACACACAAAAATTGAGGCATTGTAGTGATATAGACAACCCAACATCATGCGAATACACTTCAACATAGGATGGTAACACTATTATTTTTTATGAATTCATGTATTCTTTCATCTTTTGATTTTGTTTCTTGAATTCAATAATAGTTTAGTTTCATTTCGTGAGTGAAGGAATAGATCTAGATTAGTGTCTTTGATTTAGAT
The DNA here is from genome assembly GCA_007258455.2 of Sequoia sempervirens. NCBI lineage: Eukaryota > Viridiplantae > Streptophyta > Pinopsida > Cupressales > Cupressaceae > Sequoia > Sequoia sempervirens. The sequence continues at coordinate 13,140 of VDFB02369181.1, forward strand.
TAGATTCTATTTCATTACATTTCTCTTGTTTATGCTCTACGATTTCCCCCCTCTCACAATATCCTTATACACTAGACCAATAGGGGCCAAGGATGTGGCAATGCCAAGATGATTATGAACAAAAAAATATGGAGATTGAGGCTTGACTTAAAGAGTGGGATCACGAAGACAAATCTATGAATCATCAAAACTTGTAAGATCTATGATATTCTCAAACTCCTCTAAAGTACTGGATCATAAAAGGTTATACAATTTACATCTACAAGAGGAATAATAAAATATACAACATGATCCTCTATAAATGGAGATATATGAGGGTCTCCATAGATCTCCCAAAGTTGATTCCAAAGTGGGTACAATAAATATTTGATACAACACACATAGTATCAAGATCAACACTAGAACAAATCACTCCTACAACATGATCACTAATAATACCCCATGCTGAATAAATCCTTGGCGTGTCTTTTGTAAGTATGATTCCATAAATATAAGGAGAAATATCAAGACACTTTAGATGTTGCAAGATATCATGTCACCATGACTCATAGTTATCCCTTTCCAAGATGAACATAGAAGGATGAATGGAAAAACCCATGATATTTATTTAAATGAAAAAATTAGAGACTGATAATCTTAGTATTTTGTAAATCTAATTGTATTGTCAAAATATGTACTCCTTTACATTTTCAAACTATGTTTGGGTCCATTAATTTAATTGTAATTAATTAAGCCTCTAATTGGACCAATTATGCATTTAAAATCCTAATTAATAGTGTTTTCCAAAAGGGAAACTTGTATTAAACAATTGCAAAAATTAATTAAATCACCTTGGAATTGGAGTGTCCTAGATTTAGGTCCTAGGACCAATTCACCCAAGGGTGAATGGGTCTTCCTTGAGCTTAGGACCCCAAATTTTAATATGTTTTTGATGAAATTTTTATGATTCTAATTTAATTTTTAATCGTTAGCCTTTGATGATTAATTTTTTGGGAAATTAGAAAAGTAGCTATAAATCCAAGGTCTTTTTATCAATTCAAATCCTAAAGAAGCAAGCTAGAAATTTTTTAGAGACTTCACAAGAAAAAATATTATTGTTAGTAGCATTCAAGATCAAACTTCTCAATCATTTGTTTCAGCATTAAATATCTCAAGCATCATGTCAAAGTTATCTTCCTTCATGCATGTTTTTGGAGCTAACATTCTGATGTAGGTTTCAAGCATTCAAGTCAAGATTCAAGCATCAATATCAATATACGATCAAGCCATTTCATGCAAAATCAAGACCTTTGAGAGATGTGTTATACTTCAATCCTCTAAGGATCTTCATTCGAGGGTTTGGTGAGTTTCAACATAACATTGTTCATTCATCATTCTTTCCATTCATGTTTCATTTCATTTCAAGGTTTAATTACCAAAATGGGGTTTTCCTAAGGAAAACCCCCATTCACCAAAAATAAATAATTTTTCCCTCTTTATGTGTGTTGCAGATTTGCAAGTGAAGAAGGATTGAAGATTTATCAAAAGTGTAATTTTACAAAGTTGTAAAAGTTGTCATCAATGTTTTCAAGCCACAAAAACTCACTTGGAAAATTTAATTCCAACTTTGTGACTATGAAATCTGAAGAAATCAAGAGTGTAGACTCAATGCCAAGAACTATCAAAATAGATTTTTGATCCCTATAGCAAGTCCCATTCGCCCTAGGGAGAATTTTTCCTAGGAGGACACTCAACAATAGCTTTTGGTGATAGGTGCATAAATTCTTCCTCTTCTCAGATCTACCAGAAATTGATTGTTTCTATTTCTATTATGCTTTAAATTGATGATTCAAGTTTCATATTGCATAATTGGATTCATTTAGTATTTTTCATTTATCTCCCAAAATTACATTTCATGTTGATTTACCTCATCCTCAATCATAAGGAAAACAACAAAATCTCCATTAAGTTTGACTCACGTAAGGGTGTAAATTAAATCTTGTCTTAGGTGATCTATTTTTCCTAATGAAATAGGGAAGATAGGTCCATAGCCCCATTCACATGAAAACCCCTATATTTTCCCCTTCAATTCATTTTAGTGAACCTGACATTGTACATCTAAAATTCTAAAATTGGTGTCCATTCAAACCCTAGATCTAGGATTTACATTAATTTACATTGCATTGCATTAGTTTTCATTTCATTTAGACCTGTTAAAGTTGATTAGTTTGCATCTCATTTAGGGTTTTAAGTTTGAATTTTTCATTGTTTAAAATTTGAAAAATCTAAAAACGCCACATGCATATTACATTTATTTTGCATAGTACTTGCATATTAGTATATTTTCAATCATTTAAATTCATAAATTGAGTCAAAAGTATTTCAAAAAGTGTCACATTTTTCATAATTTATCACTAATCTCAATTACATTAGGACACCTAAATCTGGAAAATTCAATCACTGAAATCATAGTTTACAACCTAAAACTTGAAATTCAAACTTCGATGTTTCAAAACCTTGACCTAGGAACCATTTTCCGTATGGTGAATCGGTCTCTATACATGTGCTTTTTGAAATTTTTGGGTATTAATTTTTTTGTATTTGCTTCATTCTATGTTGTTGTTAATTGTATGTTTTAGTTTCAAAAATAAAAAAATTATTCAATTTCTTGCATTAAGTTCAATTGGTCAAATCAAGTGCACTATTTGAAATCAAAATTGGCATTGAAAAATATCATTTTTCAGTATCTTTCATTAAAAAATTAGAAAATCTTCATATATCAGATTTGAAAGTTTACACTAAATTTCATCATGGACATAAATTGAGTCAAAAGTATTTCAAAAGTGTCACATAAATTGAGTCAAAGTATTTTAAATTCATAAATTGAGTCAAAAGTATTTCAAAAAGTGTCACATTTTTCATAATTTATCACTAATCTCAATTACATTAGGACACCTAAATCTGGAAAATTCAATCACTGAAATCATAGTTTACAACCTAAAACTTGAAATTCAAACTTCATGTTTCAAAACCTTGACCTAGGAACCATTTTCCGTATGGTGAATCGGTCTCTATACATGTGCTTTTTGAAATTTTGGGTATTAATTTTTTTGTATTTGCTTCATTCTATGTTGTTGTTAATTGTATGTTTTAGTTTCAAAAATAAAAAAATTATTCAATTTCTTGCATTAAGTTCAATTGGTCAAATCAAGTGCACTGTTTGAAATCAAAATTGGCATTGAAAAAATTTCATTTTTTCAGTATCTTTCATTAAAAAATTAGAAAATCTTCATATATCAGATTTGAAAGTTTACACTAAATTTCATCATGGACATGTGTATGGGTAATTTATGGAGGACCTTAAGATCTTTGGTAGATGTTTAAAGTTGTGTGTTTGTTGATAACCCTAATGAAATTGATCTTACTCATGAAGCTTCACTTCCTAATGAATGTCCTCGTGAGGTGGATATCTTAGGTCAAGATGAAGATATCATGCAACAGTTCATAAAAGACTCCCTACACAATGTTGAGAATAATGCGTCCTTTTATCCATCCATGAAAACACCACCTATAATTCCATCATTTAATATTTTCAACCTTTTACATCCTAAAATTGAAGCATAAAGCAAGTTTCAACCATCAATCATTAATGAACTTGTTAACAAGGACAACATTGCTATGCTTTTATCTTATACTCATTGAGTTACTGATTAACTTGGAAAATAGTTATGATCAAGGCTTTAAGATCTTACACAAAGAAGGATGTGACATAACAAATGAACATGCCATATACAATTTGCTAGAACAAATACCATATAAAGATACCAAGGGCTTAGGATATCAAGATCTTCCCCCCCCCTTGCACATCTCCTAAGGGAAAAGGTGTTCTTTTTCACAAGATCATATGATCAAGAGACCAATTAATAACTCATAAGGATGATGGAATTACCTTAGCTCCTCCACCTCAAACAATTTCCCAAACTAGTAAGAAATATAAGCCCTATAAGATCAAGGAATTGCCATTCCTACACACTACAACAGAGAATTAACAAAAAATGGATCAACTCCTCCATCTAAGATTGATTTACTTGCCACCTATTCGAGAAAATAAAAAAATAAATAGTACAAACATGAACTACTATGCATTTCATAAAACTATCGAGCATATTATTGATGAGTGTTGTCTTTTACAATAGTTGATCCATGAAAATGATGCTATTAATGTAATTAACTAAAATACATGTACTTTTCTCCTTGCCATGTGATAGTTGTAGCATCATCTAGAATACTTACTATTGCATGTTTTACATTTATTGCAAATCATTTCCATATTGCAAGGAGAACATTCTCATCATTTGACTTGGCTCATCCTTGTCCTAAAATTAGTGGGAGTAAGTAGTTAGATACCCTTGTACTAGTTTGATAGTTGTCATTCTCTCTTTGGCTAGTTGTCTACCTTTTGCATATGATGAACAATATTGGGATGTAGATGACCTACTATAGGTTGACTCGCATGTGCCATACTAGTCTTCTCTTTTTCATCATTTCACATTCTTTGTGATTGCATGTTTGTAATGTGATCCCTCATATATTTTTCTTGGTGTGTTTTTAATATATTTGTGATCCTACTTTGGATGACCCTTGTCACTTCATTGGTGCAAGGATATAAATGAAGAAAATCTATTGTGACATTCTTCTATTTGTATCTACATTCTTCTATATATTATAAAACTTTATCTTTTCTCTTGTCTTTTTTTTCCTTTTGGGGATGATGCAAGGCATCGAGACATTCAAGTCTCTTCCATGCAAACCCAAAATCTTCTCCTTCTCTTCTATCTCTATGTGTCATTCTTCCTTTTGCTCGTTGTTCCATGAGTCATTTGGGGAATGATGAAAATTACAAGCTTGATTATATCACTATAGCAAAGATGTAATGTTGACCCCAAATCCATGGATCACTTATGTGTTATCTTAGGATTGCATATGGGGGAAACCTCTTTTCCATGACATATCTCTATTCTGGAAGCATATGTTTAGCATAGGGATTTTCGAATAAATCTCTCATGTATTCAAATTTATTGTATTCTACTTTAATGTAATTGCTCACAGCATGTTGTTTAGCATTTTAATTAAAGTGGAGTCATACACATCTCCTCTTATTGTTTGCTTCAAAGTGTGGTCTTCTTACTTCACATGATGTGTCTTCTTGGTGGTGAAATTGGGTTTGATGTTCCTCAATAGTGTGACCTTTCTTATCATATGGAATTCCTATTAGTGGTGATGCTACAACTTGAATTCCCTAAGTTGTGAATATTTTATCCTCGACTAGTCCTCTCTTGGAGACATTAGGCACAATGTTCCCTAAGGTGAGACCTTCCATGAATTTAACAAAACCCCTTTAACTATCCTATCCTATTGCATGTACAACCTTTGTTAAGGCCACCAAGCATAACACAACTTGCTTGCTAATGGATCCTTTATGTTTTTCATGTCCACCAAGCATAACATAGCTTTCTTTCTAATGGAGTCTTGTTTTTAATGAGTTCCTAGCATAACACAACTTGCTAGCCTTGTGACAATTTCTATGGTGTCTTATCAAAGTTATAAGGAGGTATAACTTTGGTATGGTTGATACATGAGAGCCTATACACTTGGCATGAATTTCCCATCAGCCACCGTTTGGGGTTCACCTAATGGATAGTAGATTTCACTATCCCGTGCGAGTATATTTTGTTTGCATAGTGGACAATGAGTTTCCACTTGTGAACATTTTTGGACAAACAGCTAAGGCTTGATCCATAACTATGGACAAGCAGTCGAGGCTTGATCCACCCATTTTTCTCTTCACATTAATTTTGGCATTGTATTCTTGTGCATCTTGTCTAAGTGTTGCTGCATATTTAACATAGGTATGTGTCTCTTTGTGCCTTTGTTGGTTTTACCATGAGATCTTAGATCTTGGGGACTTGATCATCCTCCTTTACCTTTGTTGTCTTATCTTTGAAACAATTGTACAATTAGACCTCTTGATGCTTATTTTTCTACTTTAGTGTGAGTTTGAGTGTAAGTCTCATCCTCTCACTAAAGTGGGGGCTAAATGTAGTGTCAAAAAATGTACTCCATTACAGTTTCACACTATGTTTGGGTCCCTTAATTTAATTGGACTTAATTAAGCCTCTAATTGGACCAATTATGCATTTAATATCCTAATTAATCTTATTTTTGGTAAGGGGAACTTTAAACAATTGAAAACATTAATTAAATTTCCTTGGAATTGGAGTGTCATGGCTTTAGGTCTTAGGACCCATTCGCCCAAGGGTGAATGGGTCCTCCTTAGGTTTAGGACTCTAATTTTTAATAAGTTTTTGGTTGAATTTTTATGGTTAAAAATCAAGTTCCAATTGTCAGATGTTTAATTTTTGGGAAATTAGAAAATTACTTATAAATACAAGGTCTTTCTATCAACTCAAATCCTAAAGAAGCAAGCTATAAATTTTTGAGAAACTTCACAAGAAAAAATATTATTTTCAACAACATTCAAGGGCAGATTTATCAGTCATTTATTGTAGCATTCAAGATCTCAAGCATGATTGCAAATTTATCTTCATTTATGCATGTTTTTGGAGCTAACATTGTGATATAGGTTTCAATCATTCAACTCAAGATTCAAGCATCAAGATCAACATCCAATCAAGCAATTTCATGCAAGCTAAAGACCTTGAATATGTGTTAGAATTCAATCCTCTAAGGATCTCCATTCAAGGGTTTGATGAGTTGCAACATAGCAACCTCATTCATCATTCCTTCCATTCATGTTTCATTTTATTTCAAGGTTTAATTACCAAAACGGGGTTTAACCAAGGCAACCTCCCATTCACCAAAAATAAACAATTTTGACTATATTTATGTGCTAGAAATTTGCAAGTGAAGAAGGATTCAAGACTACTCAAAAAATAAATTTTACAAAGTTGTCAAGCCACAAAATCTCACATGCATAAATTAATTCCAACTTTTTGACTGTGAAATATGAAGGAATTGTAGACACATAAAAATGGCCTCGCCTTGCAAACCATATTTCGTACGATGACCATGCTTCTTACTCACATAATTCAATTATTTAATCAGGTCCTAATGTCATAATTATTCCTCCATGAGTATTTAAATAAATAAATTGCATTTATTTATTTAGATATGTTACTAATTAGTCCTTATGCCATTTAACCATTTATCCTTCAATCAAATAAATTTATTTATTTAGCCCAATTTCCATCTCACCAAATAAATAATTAAAATGATTATTTATTCTCTTTTGTCTCATTCCCATTTATGAATTAAATCATAAGTCAACATTCTCCACAAATTAAATAATTTCTATTATGCCAACTACCTATTTTTCTCCACCATTGATTTGATTATCTCCAATTAAATCTCAACCCTTCATTTCAAGGCTTGCCCTAACTTTGACCTAATGTTGCCCTAACCCTAATCATCCTTATCACATTGAATCCTAGCCGTTGATCTTAGGGCTTCACCAACTTTTAATCCTGTCCGTCCATTCACCATTTGGAATTCTTTAAAAGGCCCTCTTTCAAGTCATTTTACACACACAAGTTATTTTCAGTATGCTTGAGAGCTTTTGAGCACTTGAGCAATCACATTACTTCAATATTTTACTTAGCTTTGTCATAGGTTATAGTTGCACTTCAAATTTGAGGGCAATTATACCATTTTCAGCAAGATGGAGAAGGCCAATGGAGGTCAATCAATGGAGGCTTGAAGACTAGGTGAATTTGTTTCATACTCTCATGTTTCTTACTTTCATTGTTCTCCATTGTTATTAGGGATTTAATGGTTTATGCTATTTGCAATCTAACTTGAAAATTTTCTCTAATACATTTGGTGAACCTGACGCTTTTATAGAGATTAATTTCTTGCAGCTTTTATGCTATGAGCTCCATCTGCAGTAATAGAACACCTGCATGAAGAAATTCATTTACGGATCATTCATTTTCTAGCTTTCTATTATTGTGGTTGTGATTATATTCTTTGTGAATCAGCCTGCAGTCATTCACTCGTAACTCAATCATTTCTTTTGTTTGCTATGTGTGGTCTTCTTGTTTACTGACGCATTTCGGTCAGAAATCCAATAGTTTTTTTTCTTATATGTGGCCATTACAGATGACTTTGTAAGCGATTCCTATTATGATTTCTGGATAATATTCTCATATCATACCGTTATGAAGCTCTGGCAGCAACCATGATTTTCTTCAAATCATATTAAATGTTTTCTTGGCATCTTTCCTAGGGCAATCGTAAAACACAAAAAAACACATTGGCTGTCTTTCTGTTCGGTACAAAATAAAAATAAAAAAATGTCTGACTATATTATTTGAAAAGGCCCAGTGTCTGAATTTTGACCAAAAAAAAAAAAAAAGAAAAGAAAAAATACCATAAGCATACATAAACACTTAAAATTGGAACAAGCTGCTGTAAATATTGGCATAAGCAATAAATAATGAATTAAGCACAATTCATGCCAATGTATGCATTCTGGCCAAGCAATAGTAAAAACAGAGAGCTAGATCTGTTGGGAGCGTCACTTTGACATCTCCAAGGCATACAACAAATACGACAAGGGCGCCTTCTTGGACGAGTTCACGACTCTGGCTTCTTAGGCTTTGCGGCGGTGAGCTCCTTCACACCAGCAGCGAAATTAGCAACCACGGGCTTGTGTGCAACAGACTTTGGCTTGGCCATAGCAGATTTGGCAGTAGATTTAGTAGAAGCAATTACACTATTGGTTGCTGCTCCTCCAGACCCTCTTGCGTTGACAACATATCCAGCCATATGTGAAAGTCAAAAGAAGATGGCATGACGGCGGTGGCCGCTTTTGTTTTAAATGTTGTATTTAATGGGTACCGTTGAGAGAAACTTCCATTTTTAATGCTTAAGTTTGACAACAGTTCCATCCTCCATGCATCAGAGACATCTGACGGCTTGCTGAAGCTGGTTGGATGGAAGGCCATTCATTAATTCTGACACTGCTTGACGAATCCCATTCATCAATCACGCCGAAAGTTGGCTAAGCACACGGCATGCGTTCATTAAGTATTTTTGACCTCTTGCTTTTGAAAAGTTTACGCATTAATTATGTTTGACATTTTATTCCTTTGCAGTTTAGAGCATTAATTTCATACAGCCTTGCAGACTACACGATTGAAAATCATGTCATCGATCATGAGGATTCCGTCTGAACGCATCTGAAAATCATATTGCTCAACGCCTCTGCAAATCATGGTTCTTAATGCCAAGCTCAACCATGGCTGCAAGCATTTTCTTTTTTATTTGAACTTTCAAACTTTAATTTTAGCCTTCGTTTTCAGTTTTAGTTTAGATTAGCTTTTTAAGCTTTATAAGAGATTAGATTCTTATTTCGTTGAATTTAGATGCGTTATTTTAGATCTTTTAACTTTAATCTAGATTTAAATTTTTTATTTTGATTGTTATTTTAGGTTTCCTACTTTAATTAAGATTTATATTTTTCTTAATTTAGATTGGGATTTAATTAAATTTAGATTAGATTTACTTTCTTTTTTTTTCTCATGTAGTTTAGATTTTAAAGTTAGATTTTAAATTTAGATTTAAATTTTAGGATAGATCTTTAATTAAGTATTTTTAAATTAGATTTACATTAATTTAGATTTATTTTTTTAATTAGATTTTTAATTAGACTTTAATTAGCTTTATACTTTTAATTAGATTCTAATTTAATTTAGATTTTAATTAGATTCTTAAATTAGATTTCAATTGGATTTTATTTTATTTTTAATTAGATTTTTGACTTTATTTAGATTTAGATTCATAATTAGCTTTTCATTAGATTGCACATTTTTAATTAGATTAGTCTTTAATTGGCTTTAGATTTTTTTTTTCTTTTTAGATTCTAATTTAATTTAGATTTTAATTAGATTCTCATCTTAGTTTTTAATTAGATTTTTTTCATTAGATTTTAATTAGCTCTAGATTAAAAAGTTTTTTTTAGATTCTTAATGAAATTTGATGTTAGTTTTCTCTTTAGTTTAATCTTGACTTTTTTTTTAATGACTAATCTTTGACTTTTTCTTGTAGGTTTGAATGTCCACGATTCGGGATTTACAATGTCAACTATCGCTTGTCAAAGACGGAAGACTCGAAACTACTAATTGTGTTTTTGCAGGGCTCTCGCTTCAATTGTGCTTTATCTTGAGTGCCTCCTTCACATAGATGATTTATTGGGCCTAAAAAGAACTTGCGTGCTTGAGTTGAAATCATAAGCTTGGCTTAAAATAAACAAAGTGTTTGATGTGTTTTCCTCACACTTCAATTTGGCTATTAAAATGAACAAATGCTTTCAACTTGTGTAACCTTCGATTCAATAATAGGAGTATCCTCTCCCCTTGCGCACTTGTGCGATCCTGGGTGCAAGAGAAACTGTTATTGACTCTAGGAATTTGGGCCTTCCTTGGTGGGAAAAAGTACTCACCCCAAGGTGACTCAGACCGGCAACGGAGCTCTTTGGCCGAGCTACCCCCGACCGGTATACAAATGTGAATCCTAAGGGAAAGCCTAGGATTACGAGTGCGGATGTGTCATACGGACAGAGTAGTACTCCCATAAACCCTGTTGAGCGTAACCTCTTCAGGCTGGAGTGCCACCTAATCGGTGATTAATCTCTTGCCCCATGTATGGCCACTCGAACGGGGGTCCCGAACTAAATACTCTTGTGTAGTAGCCAAAAACCTTCTATCCGCTAGCGCAGCAACGGTCGTTGTGAAGGCATCCACATCTTCACAGTCTTTAGTAGAGGTGATCAGCGTGCCATGGGAGTTTTATGGGCGCTGGAAGCTTGGTTGGCCTGAGAAGAGAGTGCACTGTAAGGGGGAGCCCGTGCAGCCAAGCTTCTGAATTCACACGCTAAGGATATGTGGCTGGGGAAACCCAAGTGGAATCTAGCAGATATTGTCCTGGCCTAACCATAGGATTGTGCTTGTCTTCTTTGTGATTGATTACACATTCAAAACATCATGTTTGCCAAGTGTTTTCTAGATACTGAAACAAAACACACAACGCTCACCAATCTGGAGAAACAATCAACTTCAGACAATCCAAACTTTTCATCAAAACATCACAAAATTGAATTCGAGTCCAACAATTTTGCCTACTGTCAAACATCTTTTCTCGAAGTCTTTGTCAGAAACCAGAACTAAAATTGCTCAAAATTTTCATCATTCAACCATTAGCTTGCATTTTTACCTTAGGTTCATCCTTGTTAATTTTAGTTGCATTCCCTAGGCTTCATAATCATCATTTCCTACATAGACTTGTCATTAGGTTTTCATCTTTGCAGACTTTGGATTAGGCCACCTCATCACACTTTGCAAAATCATTGCCTTCAAGAGTAGGTTATCTTGGGACTTAGTCAACAATCTCCTTTTCAGTCATTGTCCTTTTTGTGAGAATTTCCAACTCAACAGTCTAGTTTGGAAAACTCACTAGTCATTTTGACCTTGTCGCTTAGTCCTTTTAACAAGTCCTTTGATAACCAAAATTAAGACATAGATTAAGCTTAGAGTGGTTAGGAAACCTTTCTCCACATTGCATTCATCTTAGTCCATACTTTGCATATTTTGTGCCTAAAAATCCAAAAAAATCAAAAATAGTGTTCACCCTAGTCCTCATTTTTGCATTAGTCACCTTTTTAGTCAACATTATCATCTTAGTCCTCATTTTGCACCTAGTCAATTCTATCATCTTGCATTAATCAACATTGTCATCCTAGCCATCATTGTCTCCTTGACATTTGGCATCTTTCTTTGGCAACTTTGTCATCTTGCATCAATCATTTCCTTAGGAAAACATCATAATCACCTTGCATTGTCATGCTTTATCACAAAAACACCAAAAACATAGACTAGTTTTCATAATCATCATCCTCATTTGAGCAATTCTCTTTTATGGTCGAAACTAGGCTTCAAAGAAAGAAAAGACAAATGGCAAACTTTGGACAAGACTTCAACACCAACATCCACACCAACACTTATGACATGAACCAAGACATGAATTTTAACGATCCATTCACCAACATGAACATACCATCTTCCATGAACCTGCCAACATCCTCTCGAAATCCATTCGAACCATTCATACAGAGAGACCACATGGACAACTATTAACTGAGGATCTAGAGGCTGCAGCCCAAAATCCTGACGTAGCTTCATTGGTAGAGGACTTGGTCTTGAATGATGCTGACAGATACCTTGCTATGCTTTTAGACCAAGGGGCAAAACTACCAAGAGGCTTTGACATCAATACCATAAGACCTTTGTCTCCAGACAACATGACACAAAAAATGACACCTCAACAAAACACAAACAATGCCTCCAACAATAACACTGTGTTCACCACACAAATTGCTACAAGCACCATCAATGTTACATCTAGTGGCACCATAAGTCAAAACACCTCCAACTCAATCAATGCAACATCTATTGGAGGAACACCCACCATGCCACAAGCAATATCACAATCCATGCCCACAATGTCAATGACATCTTCACAAACAGTTGGAACTACCCTTGGATCTACATCAATGGGGGCAAGTTCCTCAAACCCGATATTTGGAACCTCATCTATGACCATAGGGACATCATCATCAAATCCTATGTGGGAACCTCATTCAACCCATTTGGAGGAACTAAACGACGTATTCTTATTAGAGGTCCCCAACCAAACGTTAACACATCGTCACAATTAAACATCAATGCCTCACAAGGACAAAATACCAACATCCCGCATGGACAATTCCAAGGACAAAATACCAACATCCCACATGGACAATTCTTCCAATATGGACAAGGCACTCAAATGACACAACAAATGAATACCTTTGGGCACCAGAATAGTCAAGGTTACCAGATCCCCCAAATATCGACAAATATGGCTGGATCGCACATCCCCACATATTCATCACAAATTCACACGCAACAACACATTCCTCATCAAAATTGGCAATACCAACAATTGCCAAACCAAAACATATCATACATTCCACAACAACACATGTCACATTCAAACTCGAACATGCTATCACAATCAATGGGGACTCAAGGGATACCCATCACTCCCATGTGTGATGCAACCAATAATCCCATAATAGATGCCTTGACAGCCAGAGTGGCAGACCTCCAAAAACAGATGGAAAACATGCAAACATCCAACAAAATGCCACCAATGTCATATGACCTATGTCCATATCCTTTTGACACAACTTTATACATGCCACCATTTCCTCCTGGATATGTGGCCCCAAACTTCACCAAATACAAGGGAAAGACAAATCCTATTGAACACATTCGAGAATTCACGACCAACTGTATGGACATTGCATATGAACACACTTACTTGATGCGACTCTTCTCCAAGAGTCTAACAGGACCCACACTCGAATGGTTCTCCACTTTGAAGGGGATAAAAACATGGAATGAACTTGTAGAAAAATTTGTGGAAAATTATGCCTATAACATTGACACAGACACCTCCATCACTAGCTTATGCACACTTACACAAGAAGACACTGGTGAAATGTTTATCCCATTTTTCCAATGATGGAGAGGCCTAGCAAGTCGCTGCCACATAGACATACCTGAAAAAGAGAAGGTTGACATGTTTGTACAAACACTCCTAGGCCCATTGAAAAATGGCTTGCGAGTTCATTGTTGTACAACCTTTGCAAACCTAGTCAAACGAGGTGTCCAACTTGAGAAAGCACTTATTGCTGAGGGAAGATTAAAATACAGTCCTAAAAACATAAATGCAAGTCCTCCCACTGACAAGAACAAATACTGGGTTAAGAATAAACATGTCACCAATGATGGCATTGTAGATGCTAAGGCTATCAATGCAATGGGTCCTGTGCTTACCCTTAAAGGGGCTCAACCGCAAAATACACAGATGACCACACAAACCCATGCTACCAATGTTGTACAGCCAAATCAAAATAACCAAGGTAATCAAAATAACCAAAATCAAAGGCAGCCCCGACAACCCAAACAGTTCCCCAGGAGTCGCACATACACCCCCTTGGGTGAGCCCATTGAAGAAGTCCTCAAGAAACTCCTTCAAAATGGTGTCATAACACTTGAGGACCCAAAACCATATGACCCAGGGCAGTTTAAACCATTTTGGTGGGACGACAATGCATTTTGTGATTATCATCGGGCAAAAGGACATAAAACCTCCTCCTGTCGACAACTGAAAAATCTAGTACAAGACCTTATCGAGAATCGTACCATTGAGATAGGTGGACCACAATTTGCATCTAATTCAGACCATACCATACACAAGAACCCACTGCAGGACCATGGTTCTAGTAACCCTTCCACATCAAAATCCAATAACAATAATCGAGCCAACCATGCCCGTATTGCATATGACTATTCTGGGGGACCTATCATAAATCATATTAGAACAACTGTTGAACATGTCAACACAGTTACTGTCAGAAACGCCCCTGAATGCAATGTCACTACCCGTGGGGGAAAAGTCACCATAGCTGGCCCTCCTCCCAGACAACCAAAGATAACAATCGCTGGCCCATCCACCCAACCGTCGCAGTCCAATCCATTACCCAAACAATCCCAGCCTAAAGGAAATTTTAACCTCATTGACCAACTTGGGAAGACACCTGCACAAATTTCTATACTTGAGTTGCTACGTATTTCCCCAGCTCATAAGGCTATACTCGACAAAACATTACAAGAGTCTTCTATTCCCCAAGACATTGATGTCAATCAATTTGAGGCCATGGTGGGATATCTTACCGCTCCCCACCATATAACATTTTCAGACCAAGACTACTCATCGTCCAAATCCAATCATAATGATGCCCTTCACATTGAAGTTTTTATCCATAAGCATAAGGTCAGACGAGTGTTAGTAGATGGCGGAGCAGGACTGAACATATGCTCCTTAAAATTGGTTAAGGCCCTAGGCTTTTCTGATGCTTGTGTAGACGCTACAAAGAGCATTGTTATCAAGGCATATGATGATGAAGAACGTTCCTCTCGGGGTGTAATTACACTTCCAATTCGTATTGGACCAGTCATTGTGGACACCACTTGTCAAGTCCTGGATCTAGAACTTCCATACAATATTTTACTTGGTCGACCTTGGATTCACGCCTTGAAAGTTGTCCCTTCCACGTATCACCAGTGTTTGAAGTTTCCCTTTGAAGGCACTGAGATTACCATATATGGAGACCCTGACCCATTTCAATATTGTACCAATTTGAGAGGTATCTCAGAGCGCCAAGTGCCTATCAACAGTGAAGCTTCGACATCTTCATCCTCTAAATTCATTGACCCATCAACACTTGCGAAGCCTCCCACATCCACATCCACTGCCACAACATCCACTTCTGCTTCTTCAGGCAACCATGACCACCTCCATGACATCTACCACTTCATCCATCACCCCAAGCATCGACGCAAGTATTAAGATCCAGGACCAAGGGTGTGGAGAGTATAAGTTGAATACGGCCTATTGCATAACAAGGATGCCTAAGTCTCCCCAGGTCTATGGCAAGCCTTGCTTCATGTTAGAGTCAAAAGAAATTTTTAGAGTCCCTCCAAAAATAGTATTCATAAAGTGGGGTGAAATGAGTCAAGAGGACATTGACAACGTGCTATCTTGGATTTATAGAGAACCAGAGGATCCAACTCCCTTGCCAGTAAAAATGTATGGTAAAGGATATGACATGATAAAGGAAAAAGGCTACGATGGAATTAGTGGCCTCGAAAAGCACAAGACAGGAAGGAAAGAACCTCTAGCACCTAAAGGAAGACCTAAACATCTTGGGTTAGGGTTAGGACCAGGAGAATCTGGCGATCATAGTACCAATGTACTTTCTAGTGAGAGAGTAAATGCTTCAGACTGTGTCGAGACAATTGAAGATCCCCTTTCTGAAACTGACTCCCACGAATGGGAATTTGGCTCCCAACGATCCCTAAGTGACTGTTGCCTTGATGACTTGTTCCTTGAACCTGGAGAGCCTACATTTGAAGAGAGATTCTGGAAAATGTTCAAAATTGACATGACACCAAACAACACCCAGTCTAGATCCTCTTCTACTCCTATTGACCATAATCCCAACATACTCGTCTACCCTACTGAACCTAATGACCATCATTCAGATTCATTTGAATTGCCACATGACACTACTGACCCAAACTCCACTCCCTTTGTTCCTTACTTTGCTGATGAGTGTGAATCAAGCGAGGCAGAGTACTGGATAGAATCGGATATAGAGCCTGATGATGACAATTTTATCTTTAACCTCTCTGAATCTGTCGGCATGCTTTCCGCGTCCTACCCACCGTTCACCAATACTGATGATGGTATTTCCTTAGTCTACCCACAACTAATCGATTGGGATCAACAAGGCCCGCCAATTATGGACATATTTCAAAATGATGAGGCCATTGCAGAATTCATGGGACTGCGTGAGGGTATACCAAGTGGAGACCACAAGGCTGGATTTTCCATTAACCTAGATTGTGCCGCTTACTTTGGGGAGACTGCTCCATCCTCTAGTCAGAAAATGAAAAATAAAAATAAGGTAAAAAATGACATGTCTTTAGGTGAAAACCGCAAGGCACCTTCTGATGGTAAAGCAGTAAAAATAAAGGACGTGCCTAAGGATGGAGAATTGGACTTTCTCCCCGTAACTCAAGAAAAATCGGCCATGCTCATAGAAGACACTATAGAAGTAAACATATCTACAGCAGAAGATCCTAAGATGGTCCTCTTTGCGGCATCTTTGACAGAGGAAGAGAAACCTGAGTTCCACAAATTCTTTTCAGAGCATAAGGTCAACTTTGCATGGTCTTATGCCGATATGCCTGGGTTGGATCCAGAACTTGTCTTGCACCATTTGCCATTATTTCCAGAGGCCAAGCCAGTGAAACAGAAGCTGCGAAAGATGCACCCACAGATCGCCTTGTTAGTGAAAATAGAACTTAAGAAATTGTTAGATGTGGGATTCATACGGTCCATAGACTACGCCGAATGGATATCAAATCTTGTACCAGTCACAAAGCCAAACGGTCAAATCCGCATTTGCACAGATTTTCGGGACCTGAATAAAGCTTGTCCAAAGGATGACTTTCCCTTGCCAAACATCGATATCATAGTGGACCTTACAGCAGGATATGAGATGTTGTCCCTCATGGATGGTTTTTCTGGTTATAATCAGATTCGTATTGCCCCTGAAGATCAACACAAAACAGCCTTCATATGTCCTTGGGGCACATACTGTTGGAACGTCATGCCTTTTGGTCTTAAGAATGCAGGTGCCACGTACCAGAGAGCCATGACAACCATATTCCATGACATGATGCACAATATAATGGAAGATTATGTAGATGACCTTTTGGAAAAATCTTTGACACGAAAAGACCACTTGAGGGTGTTAGACAAAATTTTCAAGAGACTAGAAGAATACAAGGTCCGCTTGAATCCAAAGAAATGTGTCTTTGGCGTAACATCAGGCAAACTTTTGGGGTACATTGTTTCTCGTAGAGGCATTGAGGTCGATCCTGCCAAGGTGAAAGCCATATTAGACATGCCTCCTCCAAAAGGGATAAGTGAACTCAGGACATTGCAAGGCAGGTTACAATCCATCCGACGCTTCATAGCACAATTGGCAGACAAGTGTCACCCATTTCAGTATCTTTTGCGCAAAAGTATCCCTTTTGTGTGGACAGATAAATGTCAGGAGGCCTTCCAACAAATAAAAGAATATCTACTGTCACCACCTGTTTTAATGCCACCAATTGAAGGGAAACCTTTGATTCTATACATTTCTACAACAACTTCAGCACTGGGGGCATTACTGGCACAGAACGACCATGAAGAAAAGGAAAGGGCCATATACTACATCAGTAGGACACTAGTTGGATATGAGCTAAATTACACAACCATCGAACGTGCTTGCCTAGCAGTTGTCTTTGCGGCTCAGAAATTAAGACACTACATGCTGAATCACCAAACACACTTAGTGGCAAAGATTGATCCCCTGAAATATCTCCTAAGTCGCGCAGCATTGACAGGTCGCCTGGCAAAATGGGTAATGATCTTGAGTGAGTATGATATTCAATATGTTGAAAGAAAGGCAATAAAGGGACAAGTGATAGCAGACCAACTGGCAGACGCACCTATACAGGGTGATCATCCACTAGTAGCAGACTTTCCAGATGAAACAATATTTCATACTGAACCTAAATCACCTTGGCGGCTATATTTTGATGGATCCCATACTAATCATGGATCGGGGGCAGGAATATTATTTATCACCCCTCAAGGAGACTCCATTCCTAAGTCCTTCCGCATTGCTTTTCCATGTACAAATAATGTGGCAGAATATGAGGCACTTGTCACAGGACTCAGAATGGCCATCAAATGGAAAATTAGAACACTTCATGTCTATGGCGATTCTCAATTGGTCATTAACCAAGTCAATGATGACTATGACACTAAGGACGAGAAATTAATGCCTTACAAACGAATGGTTGATAGCTTTCAAACATATTTTCACATGGTGACTTTTGAGCAAGTTCCAAGAACACAAAATAAGGCAGCAGACGCAATGGCCACAATTGGCTCTCTTCTAGACATTCCTAGTAATGTGCCTCAATTTGAATTCTTGGTAGAACAGCTTTTGGTTCCTGCATATGACATACCAGAATCAGAGATGGTTTGCGAGCTTGTTGGTCCCAATTCTCCATGGTATCAAGACATTTATGACTACCTCAAGTCCCAAACCCTTCCCTCCAACCTATCCAATAACCAACGAAAGTCCTTTATCCGAAAAGCTGCCAGATACACCATCCTCAGTGACACCCTTTACCGACGTAGCTTTGATAACTCCCTTCTTCGATGTCTTGACACTGATGAAGCACGAACGACCTTGCGAGAGGTACATGAGGGTATATGCGGATCCCATTCAAGTGGTCCTACTTTAGCCAAAAAGATAACGAGACTTGGGTATTACTGGCCAACCATTGAGAAAGATGCACTTGAATTTGTCAGAATGTGTCGCCAATGTCAGATACACAGTGACTTGATTCATGCACCAGCACAGGAACTTCGGCCGATTACATCTCCTTGGCCCTTCACACAATGGGGACTCGACCTCGTGGGCAAGATCCATCCTACCTCGTCCAATGGCCACAAATTCATCATTACCGCCACTGAGTACTTTACTAAGTGGATCGAAGCCATCCCGCTCACTTACATTACCGGAAAACAAATTTCCAAGTTTATCCTCAACTATATCATCTGTCGATATGGTATTCCACAATCCATAATCACAGATAATGGTCGTCCCTTCAAAAATCAGGATGTCCGTGAACTTTGTGAACGCTTCCATATCCGACACCACTTCTCCACGCCTTACTACCCACAAGGAAATGGTCAAGCTGAGGCATCCAATAAAACAATCATCAAACTTCTTAAGAAAACCGTCAACGATGCTGGTCGTGACTGGCACATACAACTCAATCCTGCTTTGTGGGCATATCGCACTAGCATCCGTACTCCCACTGGAGCCACTCCATTTTCCCTCGTCTTTGGAGCCGAAGCCATCTTGCCCATAGAGGTCGAAATTCCATCCCTACGAGTCTCTATGAAAGGTCTAATCACTGATGAAGAATATCGACAGTCACGACTGCATGAATTAGAAATGCTAGATGAACGCAGACATAATGCCTTGAACCACTTACAGGCATATCAAAATCGTCTTTGTAGAAGCTACAACAAAAGAGTGATGACTCAAAAATTTGACATTGGTGACTTGGTTCTCATGCAGAATCCTAAGAATCAGTCCGACAGAGAAAAACCAGGCAAGTTTGAGCCCAATTGGCTGGGTCCGTACATCATCACTGCGTCATTTGGTTCTGGCGCATATCAGTTGGCTACTCCAGATGGTGAACAATTAACAGAGCCAATCAACAGTCTGCATTTACGCAAGTTCTATACATAGCATCAGAAAGTCTGGCTGATAACCAAAACATTACAAATAAAAAAATAAATAAATAAAAATGGACAAAAGTAAAGAGAAATAATTCATCCAACAGTGAAAACCTGGTAAACAGGCGCTTTGGATAAGTACCATGGTGAAAACTTGGCAAACAGGCACCATGTGTAGTCGGTCATTGCTTTGACATCTACTATCACTCTATCTACCTTCGTCCATAATAAACATCCATTTTTCTAAGATTTGTCACAACGTTTCACCTGGACATCATGACATTTCTTTCCATGGCCGACAGTGGTTGACATCGAAGTCTTGTGCATTGCCTATCGTCCATACCATCATGTTCCTTTCCATCAACTTGACTAGGGGAATATTTTATCATGAGACTGCAGTGGGTATCGCATGGTCTTGACAACGAAAAACTCTTGAAAATCATAAAATTGAAAAATGTCATGAAAAAAGACCTAAAAATTGGAAAATGTCCTGAAAAAAAAAACCTAAAAATTGAAAAATGTCCTAAAAAAAAAGAGATAAAAATTGAAAAATGTCCTGAAGAAAGCACAAAAACATCCAAATAACATCACAAATCCCAAAAATAGAGTCAAAGTTAGTCATGTCAGTCGTTTTAGTCTTTGTCAATTGTCGAACTACGTGGTCTCTGCGCATTTGCTACGTAGGCAAGGCCATATGTCGATGAGCCCCCGAGGCCCCCTAGGTTCAGTCCCTTAGGGTTTGTCAGGTCAAGTCAACACATGTCAATTCATCTTCAATTTGTTTGTCTGTCCCAGTCGAACTACGTGGTCTCTGCGCATTTGCTACGTAGGCAAGGCCATATGTCGATGAGCCCCCGAGGCCCCCTAGGTTCAGTCCCTTAGGGTTTGTCAGGTCAAGTCAAAACATGTCAATTCATCTTCAATTTGTTCATCTGTCCCAGTCGAACTATGAGGTCTCTGAGTGCATGACATAGGCAAGGCTATCTGTCGATGAGCCCCTGAGGCCACCTAGCTCAGTCCTTTAGGGTTCGTCATGTCGGTCAAATAAGTCAGACATAGTCACACTCAGAAACAAGACAATCATTTGAACGCCAACATTCAAATCAATAGACAACATAGCCCAGTCAGTCATCAAGCCAAACATCCGTCAAATTGCCAACACAATGTCAACCTAGTCACTTTATGGTCCCCTTCAAGATGTGTCCATCTTGGAATTGGACCCCGTCAAAACGTCATTGGCCTTTTCAGGATGTGTCCTTCCTGATGATAGGCTTCATCACAAACATCATTGGCCTTTTCAGGATGTGTCCTTCCTAATGATAGGCTTCATCACATAGTCATTGGCCTTTTCAGGATGTGTCCTTCCTAATGACAGGCTTCGTCACATAGTCAACCTTTTCAGGATGTGTCCTTCCTGACAACAGGCTTCATCACATAGTCATTGGCCTTTTCAGGATGTGTCTTTCCTGATGATAGGCATCACCAAAACGTCAATACTATCAGACTCTTCAAATTGTCAAACTGTCAAACTGTCACACAATCAACCTTCGACACACAAATCTTGGCAAACATATTGAATGGCTGTTGATTTTTCTGGTCTATTTTGTTTTATCTTTTTATTGTTTTGTCTCTTGGTCATGTTCCTAGCTACCTCAAGGATGTCCCATGAAGGATTTAGAGGTGCAATGATGTCTCATGGTCTAATTTTCCTTGATTGTTGTCTTTGGTGTGTCTTGACAAAAAGACTGGGGCAACTTGGCCTTTAGTATGAGTTAGGACATTCCTTGTCTGTGGCTGTCTGTTTTTACAAGTGGACGACCATGCACACCTTGGTCTATGTCATATCATGGTGTTTGTTGTCCATTTGTCACATTTTACTGCTCAATGATGATCATGCAACCCCTATGATGTTATTTGGCAAAATATTGAAGTATTCCTTTTTCATCATCACATCCATGACTTCCACACTAACATTTCTTCTATTCCTTCATCTTCTAGTCCTCTCATCCATTTCGAGAGCACACTCATGTTCTTTGAACCTGCCTATCCTCTCAAGGGGGCATACCACTACCTCCTCATCATCCTTCCTCTCCTCACTTTCAAACTGGGGCTTTTTTTTTTTTACTTGTTCTTTGACACAATGCGATAAATTGCATCATGTCAAAGAGGGGCAAAATGTAGACACATAAAAATGGCCTCGCCTTGCAAACCATATTTCGTACGATGACCATGCTTCTTACTCACATAATTCAATTATTTAATCAGGTCCTAATGTCATAATTATTCCTCCATGATTATTTAAATAAATAAATTGCATTTATTTATTTAGATATGTCACTAATTAGTCCTTATGCCATTTAACCATTTATCCTTCAATCAAATAAATTTATTTATTTAGCCCAATTTCCATCTCACCAAATAAATAATTAAAATGATTATTTATTCTCTTTTGTCTCATTCCCATTTATGAATTAAATCATAAGTCAACATTCTCCACAAATTAAATAATTTCTATTATACCAACTACCTATTTTTCTCCACCATTGATTTGATTATCTCCAATTAAATCTCAACCCTTCATTTCAAGGCTTGCCCTAACTTTGACCTAATGTTTCCCTAACCCTAATCATCCTTATCACATTGAATCCTAGCCGTTGATCTTAGGGATTCACCAACTTTTAATCCTATCCATCCATTCACCATTTGGAATTCTTTAAAAGGCCCTTTCTCAAGTCATTTTGGAAGACACACAAGTTATTTTCAGTATGCCTGAGAGCCTTTTGAGCACTTGAGCAATCACATTACTTCAATATTTTGCTTAGCTTTGTCATAGGTTATAGTTGTACTTCAAATTTGAGGGCAATTATATCATTTCAGCAAGATGGAGAAGGCCAATGGAGGTCAATCAATGGAGGCTTGAAGACTAGGTGAATTTGTTTCATACTCTCATGTTCTTGCTTTCATTGTTCTCCATTGTTATTAGGAATTTAATGGTTTTATGCTATTTGCAATTTAACTTGGAAATTTCTCTAATTACAGGAATCGAAAGTGCATACATACGAGAAGAGGACTATAAAAAGAGATTTTGGATCCCTATAGCAAGACCCATTCACCCTAGGGAGGAGGACACTTAACAGGAGGTTTTGGTGACAAGTGCATAAAATATTTTCATTCTCAAATCTACTAGAAATTGATTGTTTTTATTTTTTTTATACTTTAAATTGATGTTTCAAGTTTCATATTTCATTATTAGATTCATTTAGTATTTTTCATTTATCTCCCAAAAGTGCATTTTAGGTTGATTTACCTCATCCTCAATCATAAGGAAAACAACAAGATCTCCACTGAGTTTGACTCACCTAAGGGTTGAAATTCAATATTGTATTAGGGGATCTCTTTTTCCTAATGAAATAGGGAAGATAGGTGCATACCGCCATTCACACAAAAATCCCTATATGTCCCCACATTTCACTAATCAAATGAATTCATCTCATGCAAATAGATGCTTTCCAAGTGCTAAGAAATCTAAGTAATTAGGCAAAATGTGAAATCACAAAAAACTAAATAAAATGTGCTTGGGAAAGATTCTAGAAAAAGTGCATGTATTTCTCTAAAGATCTCTAAAACACCTTTCCAACATTGCAAGAATCATCAAAATTGGAGATATATAAAAAATATTAGCTCAGAAGTAGAAAATGATGATCTAACTTTGACTGAGATTAAAATAAGCCAACATAAAAATATGATAATGAGACCTATACCAATAGAAAGTATGTAGAACCATCACCTAATGATATCTTATTTGCTTGATTTCAACATGATATGCCCAAGTTATTATAGAAAGGAAATACTAGATCCTTTAGAGAAAATGAGGCTAGGAGGGGGCCAAGAGGGTTGGTCATACGACTGATATCAACAGAATATTTTGAGAATATTGCCTCTATCTAGAAAAAATTGCTAATCAATCAAAAAAAATTATGGTCATCGAGAATGCTAGTAGTTCACAAAATATTCTTTGCGATGTTGAAGTATTCTTGTCAGTGTACGAAAGCCATCAATCTTGTGAATTTTCCATTTTTTTTCGTCATCAAAATTCATGGCCATATTATCATGTTCTTACTATTTTCATACTATCAATGGGTGATTTATCACCACCAATCAGTTATTTAAGTCGTTACTTCTTGCATAGGGCTAGTGTGGGACAAGAAACAATGTTGTTGCCTACTACCTTGTTGGAACAGTTACCTTTCTTATTTTTTTTTTTTTTTGCAATGTGATTTTTTCAAAAAAATCAAATGTTGAACACAAAAAAATGAACTGACCTATTCATACAAATGGACCTGCACACAAGGGTGCTTAGACCCAACCCAACACTATATGGTTTTATAGATCCATAAAGATCTATATGACTATATAAACTCATTTTTGGATCTATGTAGCCACTATTTTTTTTCATTTCTCGAAATTCAATGAAATGACGAGAGATCTTAAGGATTTTTTGGTCATTCTTGACTTAACAATGGTGCTTGTTTCACTCTAGGATGAGCCAATTTTCTCTCAAGGTTAAATCTCTAAAAATTTGGATGGGAAGTCACAAATATGGTGCTCCAATACCATGTTGGAGTTGATAGTAAACCCCATAGCTATATGCAACTAAAACACTTATAAAAAGTGAGAGATCAAAGCAATTGATTTGATTTGAAGGAAAGAGAGAAGAATTAATTTACACAAGCATTTGATATTCCTTATATATTGAATAATGAATGTGAATGTGAATTCTTGCAACTACAATAATGAATTCTTATAAAAGATAAAAGAAAACCCTATATGAGGATTTGCTTAGATTGTGACAAGTATCCTAATCCTATGCATGAGACAACTTGACCTATAAATAGCCTAATCTAATAATAAAAGCCACTCCTATGTTTATCTTAAGTAATTAAAGTAACAAGGGACCTAATAATTAATTAATTAATAATTATTGATTAGGTAATTATCCTAATTACTGCAATAGGGAATAGACAGGGAGGCCCAATGTGACATCTTTGAATTAACCATCATTGGGGAATAACTTAGACATGCATATCTAGGTGAAGTAATAATCCTATACATATAACCACTCAATGTACATCAAGGGTACCTACTAAATGTATATATAATTGAAGCACAACATAATAATTTAATAGGGTACAATAGCATTAAATGTTCAAGTAACATCCATTATATAAATCATTCCTTATGATTATCAATACTCAATTTCACATTTAATCACTACATAAATAATTAAGCATCACATAGGCATATAAAAATACAAAATACCAACAACCAATATGTTGAGGTATCTCATCTCAAACATGTGGTGGTTCATACACACCATTCAGAGCAATAATAACAATCACAACTAAATCACAAGGAAATAGTGAAGTTAAAAAACTAATCTCACATCAGAAAGCTACAAACAAGAGGGCTACTACAACATGTTAGTAGTTTGATGGTCTTGGCCTTCACAAAATAAACCAAAAGTTTAGTAACAAGATATTAAAGGTAATCCAACCAAGAAGAACAAAAGAATTTTTCTTCTAAATCATGAAAATCAATGCTCTAAGAGAAAGGAATGACATATGCCAACACATAGGACATATATTCCACATGATAGGAATAAATATCAAGGAAGATGAAAAAAATGCACAAATGAAGGAACATGTACCACATGATAGGCACAAACACCAAGGAAGATATAGAAATACCAAAAATTAAGGCAATAGTGTTGATCACAATGTTAGTTGCACACCAAAAGTGTAGATAAATTCTCACAGATAGACCATGGGAACCTATCTTTACTTGAAAGACTAAACCAGGACAACCTAAATCTTTAGGATGACTTAGCTTAATCCCAAGGCTCATTTAAGTTAGGTCTTGACCATAATAGGTTTGCATCAGATTTTGTTGTGACAATGTTGTTAATCAAGATAGGTAAATGGTAATTTCTGGTTCTAAAAAGAATCATAAGGTTCGGTGAGAAATATTCTTAGGCCAATCATCAAACAATTTCATGAAATAAAAAAATATGCCATATTTCATGAATTTCAAACAACTTTTCTATCACTTAATTAGATTTAGCTTTAAGCATTCAACAATATAATGGAAACAAAATATTTGCAATAAAATTTCCATTCATTCATCTACTTTTTGGAGCATTTTTTGAAATTTAAACATCTAATCTAAAATAAAGTATCAAAAGTAATTGAAAATTAAAGGAGCTCCCGAGTATTATCCATGCATGCCTCAATAATTAACCAAATCAAATAAAACCACTCTATACTTCACCAAATTGCTTCATAGCTAGGCATAGAATGGTGTGAGCTTTTAAAGAAGGGGGCTTAATTTGGACATCGAGTAGGTATTGTATTCACCCTTAAATGGCATAGCATACAAACTTGTCCAGTTGAACAAACAACCAACTACAAAAGATAACAATTGGTAGCTTTCAAATTAGCTTTGATATTGATTGGTTCTATGTGCATACAAGCTTTTAATCTAGAATGATTCAAAAAAGGGAAAAAAGAACAAAACTTAAAGAATTTTTGGCTCTTCTGGCATCAAAAATTTTTGAACTTAAAATAAAAGTAAAGCATTAAATTTCCTTTTATAGGAACAAGGCCTCAACATTTTGAACTTAAGTCTATCAAAGGACTCATAAACAACAAATCAAAACATAGCACGTGGTAGATGCCAATTGTCATTAGAATCTTCTAGAAAAAGTCAAAGCTTTGACTTCTTCATCAGCATTAATCTTCAACTCCAAGCTCCGGTACTCAAACACTTTGTACAAGACAAGGCCACTAGTATTCTTCAAATTCGTAGACAAAACACCTCCACTAGGACTAGGAACAACCTGTAAAATTACTTTCAATAGTATATCCTTGTGTCTTCTTTCGACATTCGATATATAGCCATTTATTGCCTTGAGTCAAACTCCAGGCCTAATAACTCTTTTTCACCTTTCTTAAATTGGTACTCTCGAAAGGCAGCCAATACTTGATGCATCTACTCTTTTGAAATTCCTTGAATTACTTTCCATCTATATTTGAGCTTGGCATAATTTTCTGATATATGGGGGGTATTTGCATTCCTCTACATCTTCTATGTTTCATATTTGACCATGGTATTTCTGCAATGTATAATTTCATCAATGACTTCCTGATTTAATGACTAAATAGGGTGTTTATTTACTTTTTCAAGCTATTCCTTGAAAGCTTTTAATTTTTTTCCATCATGTCCTATCATTTAGGGATCACAATCCTATCATGCTAGTGTTTCAATGAAACTTTGATTTTTGTCAATCAATTTATTGCATTTCTTGGTGACTTTTTCAAATCCTTCCACACATTGTATTAAGGTGTCACCTTCCCAATTCACCTATTTCTTCCATTTTTCACACATCATAACCTCTTTTTTTGTGATTATCTTTTCACTTATCAATTCCTAGACATTTGTCTAAATGAGAGCCTTTAAATTTCTCCTTTCAACATCAATTTGCTCCTAGTGGGACCTACATTCTCCTTCTAATCTTTTAGAATTCTGACACCAATGGTATGCCTCCTTGTATTTCCCAATTGAATCTGTGATTATCACTTTTCCTCGCCTTACCAAGTGCTTTATCCATTCTTCAAACACACTCATTTTATGGTGAAGTGTTGCTATAGTTTCCACCTACTTCTATGACATGAGTACTAGATTTTGAGGAAATTTAGCATGTGCTTGGTCAGATAGGGCTAATGATACTATAAAATTTTGTAGACGGGAAATCCATTCTTTCAACTCTCTTTTATTTTCTTTACTTTTCTGCACCTTGGCAACAATTTTCTCTAAATTCATCTTCATTTCTTCTAATTCTTGTCCTTAGGATGAATGTCCAACATTGATACTTTCACTTTGTACTCCTTAGGTGTTATTTCATGTTTACTTTTATCTACTACCAAGGTAGCTATATGGAGTGTTCTTCCTCCATCTACATTATTATGCAAGGCATGTTTCATTTTTTATCTTCGCCTAGGTTTAGGAGTTTCCACTTCCTGCATTAAGCTCTTGAGATCTAGAGGTACTAATTCCACTTCCAATGGGGAAGCTAATTTTCTGATCAACTAATCAAGTGCATCCTCATTACTTTCTACCTATGTAACATCTCTTTGTTCATGGTTTTCAATACCCTCAAGAACTTATCTTCTTATATTTTCAACCCCACCTATCACATTCTCCAAGATGGGAACATTTTCAGTATTCACTAGCATGGATTCTAGATTATCGAGATTCACCACTATCTCTTCATTTCCAAGACTTATATTTTCCCATCTATCCATTTGCTTAGTATCAATCTTAGGGGCATCACTTTCTTCATGTCCTATTACATCAAGATTATCTTTATTCATCACCCCACCATCTAAATTTTGTGAAGGCTCTATATTTTCAACCTCAACTTGATCTTCTCCTTAACTTAATTAGCCCAGAAAAAGGTCCTCTTAACTTGGCCTTGATTTAGTGTTGTAATATACTTAACATATTCACATTAGGTCTTGGTCGCTTGTGAGCTAAATGGACTTAAATGGTACCTTAATTAAGTGTTTTGAAGTGTTGTAACTCACTTCCACACTTTTCTAAGGTCTTGTTAATGAATTACACCTAAATAAGCTTTGTTTATCATTAATCTTTCCTTATTTTAAAGTGTTGTAAAGTGTTGTTGCACACTTTCACACTTTTCTAAGCCTATCATCAAATATTGAGCTTTATTATGCTTTAATTGGTTTCATTTTGTATCCACAAGCTTTATTTATGTGTATTTTTTAGGATAGTCCTAACAAAAACATTTAAAACTCCAAAATCCTAAAAAACCCACCTCAAATTCCTAAGGTGGGACTGATTCGCTATCCTAGGTGAATGAGTCCCCTTAGGTGGGACCCATTCATCTAGAGTGGTGAATGAGTCCCATTTAACTTAAAATTAAACTAAATTTAAATCTTTGGTAGGATCTTATTCTCCAAGATCTAATGTTGACTTGTGTTGTAATTTTAGGAATTCTTGCATAATTGAGTATAAATACAAGGTTCTTTCACTCATATTCAACACCTAGCATTCAAAAAAAATTCATGAGAGAATTTGAGCATTCAAAAGAGCATTCAAGAGCATTCAAGGGAATATTATCAAGCATTTTCAATAATTCTTCAAGTTCCAATCTTCATGTCAAAGACTTCTTGCATCATTTTTGTTATTGTGCTAACAATTGTGGCATAGAGTTTTATGATTAAAGCAAGTGTTTAAAGAAATATCAACATCATTCAAGCAAGAGTCAAGAAACACATCCATTGCAGCAATTTCAAGCATACTTGCAACACCTTATTGCTAGTGTTTGGTTAGTTGCAACATTGTTATTTTTTCATTCATCATTCTCCATTCATATTTGCTTTCATTTCAAGGATTAATTACCAACAAGGGGTTTGAGCAAGGAAAACCCCTATTCACTAACCCCACAACATATTTCCATATTTTTTTGTGTGATTTACAAAGCTAGGTTACACATTTTTCAAGGAGAAAAGTTGGAGAAACATTGTCAAATCCCTAAAGTTGTCATCAATCCTTGGAGAAGCTTGGAGAAGGCCTACATGTAGCAATTTATAGTTTTGGATCTAGAAACCAATCAAGAAGAGCAGATCAGACTAAGAGGCAAAAAATTAGATTCATAATTTCTAGAAAAGAAAAGGTGGACTGATTCACCACTAGTACTAGTGAATGAGTCCCACTGTACAAGCTTGACAGAGATTTTCACAAATCTAGATACCGTTTTGGCTGAAACCTACCCTAGTGCATTTTCCCATAAATTGGATTGATTCAGCCTACTTAGTGAATGAGTCCTAGTCAACTATGAAAGTAGAATTTATAGCATTCTAGACCTTCATCCAGCCACTTTCCATATTCTCAGGTGTACACTTTCAGTTTTATCAATTTTTGTGTTGTTTCAAGCATTTTCTAGGTTATTTAGTGTTATTTTGCATTCAATTAGGGTTTTATATTTCATTGTTAATTTTATTATCTTTTCCAAGTTTAAACTTGGTGGTGAACCCCTTAATAGATCATCTTCATCCCCTAGGATATCCCTTAGCAAGATCTCTTTCTCCATTGCAAAGAGATCTCAAGGGTTACCCTTGAATGAAATTGGAAAGGTGTGTGGGTATGCTCTATGTCCTAAACCATATTCTAGCATCTACCTAACCACTTTTTCACCATTTCATTAACATTTTTCAGTATTCACTAGCATGGATTCCAAATTATTGGGATTCACCATTGTCTCTTCATTTCTAAGACTTGTATTTTCATGTTCAACCATGTGCTTGATATCAATCTTCGAGGCATCACTTTCTTCATATCCTGTTACATCAAGATTATCTTTATTGATCACCCCACCATCCAAAGTTTGTGAAGGATCTGTATTTTCAACTTCAACTTGGTCTTCTCCTTTCTCTTCAAAAACCTATGATTTTTCATCATCATTTCCAATATACCCTAGAAGAAGCTAGGAATCAACTATATCTCTAATAACAACATTATCAATGGGAACCTATCCTGTAGTTTCCCCTATTTCTTTTTCAACAAGTATTTCATGGTTTCCCACCTCTGGGGTGAGTGTCCCTCTTGGGTATGTGTAATAAAGTGGTGATATGTAAGTGATATGATGGCCCATGTGGCTTATGACTTTTTTTTACCCAAAATTGATGAAACGAAAAGGATTTTTAAAGGAGATTCTCAACTTTCCACCAATATAAATTATGCTTTACTTTGAATTTAATAAATAATTATTATTCATTTTCTATTTGAATTATGATTGAAGTCCTAATTGATAGGATGATTGAAAAACATCTATAGCTTTCAAACAATATCACATTTTTTGAATCCAAAACATGCGTCCACATTCTATGCTTCACATACTATAAGATTAAAAAAATAAAATTGAATTTCATGAAGTTTTGACCAACTTAAGGTGGTCGACATACAATTTTATATTTTTAAAAATTTATAATAAAAATTCATAATTAATTATTTACATGGAAAAAATTACAAAAATATGCATCACATCAGACATGAGTCCTCTAATTATATCTAAAATATTATAAAAAATATTATCATTTTATTGTGGTTAGGTGGTCGATAGACACCTACTTATTTTTCCCTGAATTTAAGTACTATTGCATTGAAATTTCAAATTTTCACCAAATAGATTTTTTTTCTTTTAAATAATCCTAGTAGTTTAGAAACTGCATTCAATTTGCTACAAAATCTATTGTTACATATTTTTGAAATAATATAGATAACTTATTCAAATTTTTACATCAAGTTTCCTAACTCTAATTTTTTTGAATTTTTTGCCACTTAAGGGCTTATTTTTTCCATGATGATATTGCACATACCCTCTTATAAATTCTTCTTTAGTATCTATGGGAATTGACCCTACATCTGAAATTTCTTACACCACTAGTTTTACCATGGGTTTCTCCTTAGATTTATTCTCTTTTACTCGTTCCATCATGGCACCCAATTTGTCCATCTATTCCCTGATTTGATCTTCATTTAGTTCAGAGCTCTCATCTAGGGCCACAAGAGTCTTTCCTAATGTTTACTTTATTGTAGCTATGTTGATTGAAGGGGGAGATGTAAATAATGAGGCAACCCTCTTGGATGTAGACCTTGTCTAAGCACGAGTATTCATTTTCATTCTCACCTCCTCATCAGTCATAGGTTGAATCTTTGGCTTTGCCATGGAAGAAGATGTTGCTTTAGGCTTCACCATCACTTTGACCTTACTTGGTCTAGTTTCTTTATGCTAGCTAGCTGGTGCCACTAAAACCCTCTGGCTTGGGGCATCAGAAGTTCTCTCCTCAGTATGCACCGCTATATCTACCTTGCTAGCCTTTCTTTTCTTCTTAACGAGCTCCTCATAATTAGAATCATCTTCTTCTCTCTTTGTTTCTTCTTTATATTGAGCAAAAATGTGGGCTTGACTCCAAATTTTCTCAAGCTTCTACAAAATTCATCAATCCATCATTGAGTATGCACCAAAAAAATGTGTTTAGAAATTTCCTCAATGGTCATTATTTATCTACTTTCATAATTTGGATCCAAAATGGGTTCATCATAAAACTTGGCTGAATTATAAACTGGATTCAAAACATCTCCATCATCTTCATCCAACTGATCTAGAATGTCATGAAGCCCAAGAATTTGTACCGATTGTAATGACAATCTTCTATATGATTTTTGCCTTACTTCATGCTCACCATCAGAATTGAGCCAAAATTCCTCTAAATGATTAACATGGGCATGATTTTCGGCTATCCCCTTGGAAATATTCCCCTCTAGATCATAGTTAATTATTTGGAGTGTAAAGAACTCTAATCTATACATCTTTAATTCTTCTTCACACAAATCAGCCGCATTGCACTTATAATTCCCCATTATGATGGGAAATATGACATAACTTCTTTTATGTGTCATGCTAAAAAGAGCATGGGACAACTTCATCTATCTTACCAATTCCAATAATAACAATTTATCTATCAGGTACCTAGGCAACATGAAAGGATATCCTTCAAACCCTTCCACCCTAATGTAGGTGAAAGTATGAAACTAAATGTACCAAACTCCAACCTATTTGATAAGATTTTGTGCTTCTAGAGACAACTGTTTAGTTTTGTCACCCTCCATTATTCTTACCAACTTCATGGAAAACATATCATTAACCCTCCAATAATGCTCCTTGTATTCATGAATAGTAATTTAGAGTAAATGAGCATAGATTAGACTATTTCTTGGTTCTCTTCCTACGGTACCAACTCTATTCAACCCTTGTTTATTTCCCCTTATGGCATAGGAATAGATCACATATGAAGACATATAAAACCATCCTGACTATGGGAATACCTTCATCTAATCATGTAGCTTGTCACTGATAAAACTTCCCCAATGCATCTACACAGGGCATTCCATTAATTTGGCTATAATTGCGAACATCAATGGTTCGAATTTACGGGAATCCCTAGGTTCTATCCTGCTTAACATGGTTATAACATCTTGAACATTTGGGTTGAACGTAGATCTTAGAATTGGATTCTTTTTCTTTGTAATTTTCTCCTGGCACCACTGTGAGTTCATAATTTCCCTATTATGTTTTTCAGTGCTCAAGTAAGTTCTAGCCTTCATTATCACATCTACCGAGTTCATATGATGAAATGTGAGGAGCCCAAATGAATATACAATTCCTTTCACAAAAAATATCTACATAGATTCTCCCTCCTTTTCAATAACTCTCTTATCTAGGTTGTAATAGTTCAAACATTGTATAACTAGTTCAAGGGCCTCCATTGCTAGCAAAAACCCTCTTGCTAAAAGTAACCCACTTGCTATAAAATTCTTCATACATGTTGAGAGGTGTTCTCTTGCTAGGCTTGTGAAATGAATTCAACATCATAAAACCATCTCGAATAAGTATCAATCATTATCCCACCAACCGGTATAGCTTGCAAAGAAAAATATTTAAACTCGTTTTCTAGACTTGCTTCAAAAGTACTCATTTTTACCTATGTATCTTGAACTTTTATAGATATGTGCCTCATGTGTGAGTCAGGGTTAAATTTAACTAGTTATCTTCAACAATTTATAAAACTTTCAATCTACCATTTGGTTAAGTTCATTTCAAAACAATCAATAATCTCAATTACTAGAGGAAATACCATGATCTCGAAACATGCATGCATAAGATGACTAACAAAATTTTAGTTATCCGAGACATACCTAGTTTGACTAATGATAAATAGAATCACTTTCAGAATGTAGCTTTGAAACCCTCGGTAGCTGCGTTCTTGGTTTCTCGAGGTTTACCTCTCTTTGCATGCTACAATATGAGTCTTGATCTTTCAATCTCCTTGCAAATTAGTAGTATGGCGCAAGGTAAAGTGTTGTAAAATTAACTTCATTCTTGAGGTGGTGCCTAGTATGTGTACAGTTGGCCACCTTCATTAATTACCTATTACAATGCATTAATTTTCTCGAATAAAGGTGCAATCATGGAGGATTACAGTTCAAATCATGAAAACCTTGGTTTCCGTGTAGGCCCACCACTAGAGAAGAAGACAGCACATAAACTTAAGTGGCACTCTTGTGTGTCACCTTGATTCTTACGAGGAAAAGGCCTTTTGAAATATGTGACCATTGATGATCACAAGATTTGAATCATCTGGTTCCATAACTTAGAAATATTATTGAGAACCAAGACATTTACCTAATAGATTCATGGGAATCGGGTGCAAAGAGAGGAACCAAGAAATGAGTTCCATCTTTGAGTAGGACCAAAAAATAATTCAAACATGTTTGCAACGGAACCTACAATTTTTGATCTTCAACTAAAGAAATGAAAGCCAACTTTCATAACAACCAATGAAGAAAAATACTCATGTGCACCAAATGACTCATCCATCAAGTGGGAAACTTAGGACCGGCCAAAGATATAGTATCCTTGACACAACCGCATTAACTCTAGGACTCCAAGGTCTAGTAAATTGATAAAACTTAGTAAAGAAAACTGTGACACCCCGAGTCTAGGAAGGAGAGATAATTTAAGCAATGACCAGGTAGGCTAAAACAAAACTTGCATTTTACCATTTCCTCTTAAAGCAACATACCAAAGAAATAAAAAGAAAAGGGAAGAAAAGAAAGGAAACATAAAAAGGGGCCCACATCTTTCCAAGGAGAAAAATGGTGTGTGTTGTGAGACCACAAAACAAATAGGTGTATGAGACACCAAAAAAGTCCCACAATGTAATAAGCACAAGAATAATAAAATATGCACAAGCACTAAGAACATGTATAGGCACCATAAATGTGTGTTATTACACTGAAGGGGAAAAACTCTAACAAAACATAATAATATACTATCAAAATAAATTAAATCATATAAATAATGGTTAAGATGGATCATTATAATGACACATAAGAAAATGGAGGTTAGTAGAAAGAAAAACAAATCCAAATAGTGGTGAAATGTCATAAGAGTGAGTATGCAAAACCCTAACAAAAAAATTCATAAAAAACCAAAAAATAATAACTACCCTATAATAAAAGAATAAATGTACTAAGAATAATGTTAGAGAATCCCTGGAGGTGAAAAAACCTAGAAAGAAACCATGTTAGGCCTTGGAATGAAAAAAATCACATGCACAAAAAAGTAGGGCATGAAGACCACATATCATGCACAAGAACCACATGTCATGTATAAGTAACATACATTAGGAACATGTTCCACATTGTGTTCAATGGTAATAGAATGCACAACTTCCTTAGTCACACCAAAAGGGGAATGAAGGAAGAGGAATCCAATTTCATAATGTTCACACTCAAGAACAAATCCTTGAGATTCCAATGCAAAAGAGATTGAAATCTATTGAAGAATTATTTTCATAAAATTTTGGAAATTGATAAAAAGAGATTAACTAATAATGCAAAATTAAGAAAATGAAAGGAAATATTTGAAAACTTGTGATACACAAAGTGACCTAGAAATGTAAATCATTTGTAATAGAAAACTATGAAATTTAAAGGTGTACCTATGGGCTGGAGAGGGATGGAATGAACTCTGAGATCCTAAAAGAATTCTGTGATTCCCATTGGGACTCCTTATACACCAAGCTAGGTGACAGTAATAAAGATTTTTGGGAGGAGGAGTTTTGAACCATTTGGGTACTCAAAATTTAAATATCTATTTTTGGGCTTGTGGAGTGGGAATCCTTATGCCCTTGATGGCATATCTTTACACTTCTAGATTTTGGGAAAATCAAAAGTGGAATCTATAGCTCCCAGTCTGCACTTCTACTCTTGACAAGTTTCCAAATCCAAAACTACAAAATTTGACCTATAGTTGTTCTCCAAGCTTCTGTTATGGCTTTGAAAACTTTGAATGACTTTGAAAAAAATGTTGACAACTTTTCCAACTTTTCTCTTTGAAAATCTACAAACTTAGACACAGAAAAACACATGCAAAGAGGCTGTTGTGGGGTTAGTGAATAGGGGTTTGCCTTGGTCAAAACTCCTAGTTTGGTAATTAAACCTTTGATAATGAAATGAAATGGAAAGAGAATGATGAATGAACAACATGATACTACAAAATCACCATGAAACCTTGAGTGGAATTTTGAGAGACATGCCAAGTAAATGGATCAAAGTTCTTAGATGCTCTTATGCTTGAATTCTGAATCACTTGGTTTCTTGTTGAATTGAGTTAGGGAGAGATTGGGAGAGGTGAAATGGGTTGAAACCCTATATTTATACTTGGTTATGCAATATTTCCCAAAATACCACATGTAAGGCAATACAGATCCAGAAACCAACCCGCTAGAAATTCAAAATTATTTTATTTTTGTTATACAAAGGGACTCATTCACCCCTAATTGATGGATAGTTCCATAGGAATTTAACTAGGTTTTTGGAAATTAGACGTATTAAATGATGTTTATTGGGATTATTTTCAAAAATACACTTAAGTAAGGCATGTAAATGTAAAATGGAGCCAATTAAAGCATAAGAAGGGTCAAATTATTGATGACAAGCCTAGAAAAGCATGAAAGTTTGTTACAACACTTTAAAAAACTTTTAAATAAGGCTTGGTAAATGATAAAAAGAAGTTATTTAGGTGAAATATATTAATAAGACCTTAGAAAAGTGTGAAAGTGTGTTACAACACTTTACAACACTTAAGTAAGGTACCACTTGAATTATTTTAGTTCACCAGGGCCCAAGACCTAATGTGAATATGTTATCCACATTACAACACTAAATCAAGACACAGTTAAGCCAAAATCACAAGGAGGACCCAAATGAGACAAAAAAAGTAGAAGGGTTACTTTTTCGATGTCCAACACATAATAGGAACATGCACCACATAGTGTGTTGTTTGAATTAAAAAATTTAAAATAAGTGCTTACAAAAAATGCAATGACATAGCTAAAAGGTTCCATATAATTGGAATGCATCCAATAATGTCAAAAACCTATAGAAAATCACAAAAATAAACTCCAAGAAGAAATAATTTTATTTGGACAAGGTCCCATTAGATGTACTAGAATATGGATAGTAAAATATAGATGATAAATAAGGATGCAAAAAAAAAACTTAAATTCTAATCAAAACATCTAATTAAGATAAGTAGTAACAAAGACGATAGAAAAATAAGTATTCCCTCACCAATACCTCTTGTTGCACACACGCATAGAGACTGTGTGGTTGTGGTCATTATGTATGATGGAAGGATGTAGATGCTCTCTAAAATAGAAAAAATGAATTTGTATTAGAGAGACTTGATGAAAATGGTTTAGGTGAAGGTTGATTTATATATTATTTGAATACTTGACCAATGGTTGAGGAATCTTGAGAGGCTTGTATGAATGTGATACCTCCAAGTGACACCTTTGTGATTGCTGCACTTGGAGAGAAGGATGATCAAGGAGACTTGAAAGATTGAGATCAATATTTCTCACACATGTATGAGAAGGACTATAGAGAAGAGTGACATGACAAGTGTCCTCTCACACATGTGTGAGGACAAGATAGAGAAGAGAGATTATGACATTTTTCATTTCACAAATGTATGAATATCAAATAGGGATGTGGGATGTGATAAGTGAGTCCCCTCACCCACATGTGAGGATCACATAGAGAAATATAGATAGTGAGGACTTTATCGGATAAATTAATGGATATAATTTTATTTCAGAATGTGACATGATTAATTAACATGATCATTATTAAATAATTTAATTAATTGAGGGATATTTTTAGGAGGCTTAAGTGAATATTTTATTTTTATTTTTCTTAGATGATATGAATATGAAGATGAACTTAAGTAGATAAATGCTGAATTAATTTAATTAAGGATGAACTATAAAGAAAAATAGGATTGACATTTGGAAGAAACTTGAGGAGGTTAATTTAAATAATTAGCCTTATTTAATTAATGCTAGGATAGGGTAAAATTAAGTATGGTCAAGTGTGGATGATTTAGGTGTTGCAGTAGGTAAAAATGGGACATCTACATGTGGGTGGATCCATTATTTATTTATGTTTAATATTTTTGGAATATTAGGTAAGAAGGCATTAAATAGATGGATTATATAATTTTTTTTGAAGTTGGGAACTTTAAAGTGCCTTTCTAATTTGATTTTTATAATACAAATATTAAATGACCTTATGGAGCATCTAGGATTGGGATCTTGGTCAAATTGACAATTATGATATGTTCAAATTTTGTATAAATAAAAAATAATTCTATCCAAGATCAAATGTCTAATAGCTAATCACAAAACACGAATTTTAATATTCAGCATAGGTGACTAATGTCATAATTACTTACTCATTTGAAGGAAAGAGCTATAATATATATAGCCCTAAAATTCCAAATCTAATGAGGATGTGGATGAGACAAAATAAAATAAAAATAAGGGATTGTTTTAACTAATTTTTCAAATAAGAGAGGACAAAGAAAAGTATAATCCCATGAAAGAATGAAATGACATGTACTCAATTATCTTATCCTATTGAAATAATAAAAAAAAAATTCCTCAGTAAACTCAATATAATAAGGTGCAATTAAATAGTCACATCATCACAAAATAATCTATGACATGTAAGAAGAGTATAAGTGGTGTAGGAGGAGTTACATTTGTTTTCAATATGTTTGACCATAACCATAAAGACAATAGATTTTTGTCATGGTGTGTGGTTTTGGATACTATTGATATTATAGCTATTAACCTCTCGATATACTAGAGACATAAGGTAATAGATTATAATATTTTTCATAACTTATAATATAGATGTTTCAAGAAAACTTGTCCATAAGCATAATAGATTGATTGAAAATTTGATATTTCTTAGATTATATGATTTTTTCGTAACTTATGATATAGACAATTCAAGAAAACTCACCCATAAACATAACAGATTGTTAGGAAAAATGGTATTGTAGATAACAATTGAATAGTGTGATTATAAGATTTTTTGCAACTTATGATATAGATAATTCAAGAAAACTCACCCATAAACATAACGAATTGTTAGAAAATAGATATTGTTAGATATAAATTGAATAGTATGGCCTAATGCCTATAGTTTGAAATAGAGGGCTTGTTCCATCAATTGACTAACGACCTCGTTGAAATATGGAGCTTAATGGAACCCACAAATGTGCTGTCAACTTTTTTTCATTATTCTTTAGAGACTCAATAACTGTGGGCGCCTGTCAAGATCTTTCATTTCAGATATGCTATTGCATGTATGGACCATGATTCGTGTTCATGCAAGGGAATAAAGAAACCACGCCTGGTTAGCATGTATGGACAATTATTATAACGTTCCAATCAAAGGAAATAGACAGATAATAAAATTACGTTGGAAGCGTGGAAAGTGAAAGGTTCTTTGGAAGCAATAGAACCCAATTCAGAATTCATTCAGAGTCCTCAAAAGTAATAACTCGGTACAATACAATGTCTTGGGACGGATCACAGAAATTGAAAGCTACAATATTTCCAATGCAATCTCGCCATGGCAAAAGAGGACTGTCCACTCTGCTTATCGACTGAGATACCCACGTAACTGTTTGTTTGTGCTTAATGAATTTAATCTCAAAGTGGCCATCACTCATGAAATGCGGTACAGCTAGACGAACGCTGTAATCATGTACGACCACACAATATATTACGACGTCGTCATTTAAATTAGATTTGTAGTCTGAATACAATTAGAGCTTTCTGCAAAGATAAGGTCAAAGATGTGGAAACTTTTAAATACACGCTTAGGTGGCATGGATATATGATAGACCGGAAATTTTTGTAAACCTCCAACAATTCCCTACATGTCTCAATCAAAGCACGTCCTTTGTCTCAAATCCAAGCAGGCTAAGCCACAAATCCTATGGTTTTCACAAGATAGAGGCCAGATCGGTGGGACAAATAAGGCTCTGGTATTATTCCCTTTTAAATAAACTAATCAACCAGTGTCTTATTATTCTCCACTACAATTTAGTCATTATGAATATAAAATGAAATTCCAATTTCAATCATGAAAGTATAAAATGATAAAATGAAATTTCAATTTTCAATTATGAAAGTATAAAGTGAAATCTTATTTTAACAAGTAGATTGAAGTAAATCAATCAATCCAAGTCTTATTATTCTTCGGTGCAATTTAACTATCATCTATAAGAATATAAAATGAAATCCCAATTTCAATTGAGGGTATAGAATAAAATATCATTTTAATAAATGGATTGAAGAAAATCAATCAATCAATCATGACACAAGGATGAGATATCTTCTACTTTAAAATTTTAGTCAAAAAAATTTCATCTACAAATAATTAATTTTGGTTTAGATTCTTATCTTTGTTAAGTTTGTGTACTATGTTTCTATTGTTTTCCTATATTTATTTTAATATGAGAAGATATTAGTTTCATTGTTTTACTTTCATATCAATATATAGTAACAAGATAACGGTGAATCTAACCCTTATTTGGATTTTTCCTACATATTCAATGACATAAGTTACATTTTCTTAATTGATATAAAAAATACAATATTGAATAGGGTGGTGAGAGAATTGGATTTTGAAATAACCTTTCAATAGAAAATGGACAACCTTATAGATTATGAAAGTTTTTTTTTTTCAAAATAAAGAATTTTAGGAGATTGCATGCTTAACTACTAGTCACATTCACCTAAAACTTGTCCATAAGCATAATAGATTGACTGAAAATTTGATATTTCTTAGATTATACGATTTTTTCGTAACTTATGATATAGACAATTCAAGAAAACTCACCCATAAACATAACGGATTGTTAGGAAAATTGGTATTGTAGATAACAATTGAATAGTGTGATTATAAGATTTTTTGCAACTTATGATATAGATAATTCAAGAAAACTCACCCATAAACATAACGGATTGTTAGAAAATAGATATTGTTAGATATAAATTGAATAGTATGGCCTAATGCCTATAGTTTGAAATAGAGGGCTTGTTCCATCAATTGACTAACGACCTCGTTGAAATATGGAGCTTAATGGAACCCACAAATGTGCTGTCAACTTTTTTTCATTATTCTTTAGAGACTCAATAACTGTGGGCGCCTGTCAAGATCTTTCATTTCAGATATGCTATTGCATGTATGGACCATGATTCGTGTTCATGCAAGGGAATAAAGAAACCACGCCTGGTTAGCATGTATGGACAATTATTATAACGTTCCAATCAAAGGAAATAGACAGATAATAAAATTATCTGTTGGAAGCGTGGAAAGTGAAAGGTTCTTTGGAAGCAATAGAACCCAATTCAGAATTCATTCAGAGTCCTCAAAAGTAATAACTCGGTACAATACAATGTTTTGGGACGGATCACAGAAATTGAAAGCTACAATATTTCCAATGCAATCTCGCCATGGCAAAAGAAGACTGTCCACTCTGCTAACTTATAACTGTTTGTTTGTGCTTAATGTATTTAACTTTTGCTAGCCATCATTCATGAAATGGGCATGAAATAATGAAAGCTGAATTTACAAATGAACACACAATATATTACGACGACGTCGTTTAAATTAGATTTGTAGTCTGAAAACAATTAGAGCTTTCTGCAAAGATAAGGTTAATGATGTGGAAACTTTTAAATACATACTGAGGTGACATGGATATATGACAGGCCGGAAAATCCAAGCAGGCTAGCTGTCTCTATCGAAGCACGTCCTTTGGCTTAAATCCAAGCAGGCTAAGCCACAAATCTTATGGTTTTCACATGATAGAGGCGAGATGAGTGGGACAAATAAGGCTTTGTAATTATTCCCCAATAGAGCTTAGCCATTATCTATGGGAATGTAAAATGAAATCCCAACTTCAATTTTAAGTGTTAACTAGTATTTTTAAGTAGACCAATCAACCAAATATTATTATTCGCCACTATAATTTAGTATTTATCTATATCAATATAAAGTGAAATTTCAATTTCATGATAGCATAAAATGATAAAATGTATAATGTGAAATCTTATTTTAACAAGTAGATTGAAGTAATCCAAGCAGCTAGAGTCTTATTATTCTTCAGTGCTACTTAACCATCATCTATAAGAATACAAAATAAAATCTCAATTTCAATTGAGATTATATAATAAAATATCATTTTAACAAACGGATTGAAGCAAACCAATCAGTTATGATACAAGGATAATATATCGTCTAATTTAAAATTTTAATAAAAGAATTTCATATACAAATAATTACTTTTGGTTTTAGATTCTCATTTTTGTTAAGTTTGTGTACTTTGTTTCTATCATTTTCCTATATTTATTTTAGTATGAGAAGATAGTAGTTTCAATTTATTCTTTTTATATCAATATACAATAACAAGAAAAAGGTGAACCTAACCCTTATTTGGATTTTTGTTACATGTTCAATGGCATGAGTTACATTTCTTAATTGATATAAAAAAGATACATTATTGAATAGGATGGTGAGGGAATTGGGTTTTGAAATAACTTGTCAATAGAAAATGGACAATCATATAGATTATGAAAGTTTATATTTTTTTCAAAATAAAGAATATTAGGAGATTGCATGCTTAAATACTAGTCACATTTGATCAAGAATGTACCTTACTCATGTGATTTTTGTAACTAAATATCTTAACTTATGATATAAATTATTCAACAAAACATGTCCATAACATCATGCTATTGTTGTAAATAAATATCTTAACTTATGAATATAAATGGGCTAGCATGCTTCACCCCCAAGCATACACTGTATGTTGCCTTTCCATCACTTGTATCATATATACAAGGCCCCCATGAAGGTGTGTGCCTCATCCATCTAGTCATACAACTAAGGCTACGATGACAATCACGATCCATTGTAGAAGTGGAATATCTATACTCGTGTGTAACAACCATCGCAAGAGAATATAACCCTTACCCTCGCATGTTATATCATGGTCAATGCAGTAGTACTGATCCTCTAGGACCTCTACTTGGGTCCACATATCATCATGTCAGACACTCCTCCCTTGAACAAGTAATAAGGATATGGTATACATCATCTAGATTGACTGTCATCTCTCTTGTCAAAAGATAGAAAGTAGAGGTGCCTGGATCCCGCCACTCCATGAGTGCCATGAGCATGGCAATATGATACCTCATCAAAGGAATGGTGTATACCCAGTAAAGACCAATGGTGAATAGTTGTTGCCACTTTGGAATAGAAATCTATGTGGCC
Source organism: Sequoia sempervirens (assembly GCA_007258455.2). Lineage (NCBI taxonomy): Eukaryota > Viridiplantae > Streptophyta > Pinopsida > Cupressales > Cupressaceae > Sequoia > Sequoia sempervirens. The sequence continues at coordinate 56,529 of VDFB02369181.1, forward strand.
TACTTCTCAAAGTAATGAAATCAAGTGTCCCTTTAATCGCTCATGTGTGCATGGTGGATTTTTTCAAGCAAAAAAAATTAAGTCATTATCAATATTGCATCGAAGAACAAAAATTGGTATTAGATAATGAACTCTAAGTAATCAAACTATGTTCTCGATCAAGGGTGCCCTTGCTAGTCTAGGGTGCCCATGTTGGACTAGGGTGCCCATGCTAGTCAGGGGAACCCTTAGAGGTCTAGAACACCAAAGATGGTATAAGATACCCTCATTTTATAAAAAACCCTAAAAATATGTCAAATAATTGAAAATTTTAAGTGCATGAAAACATCACTCACCTCTCGTGCTAGCATACCTTAAGCAACATGCTCCCTTATGGCCTTGAGTCTCAGAGCCTAGTATGGTCATTATTGTGGCATCTTTTCTCATAGGGTTAATGATAGCAAATCTCTCATCTCTAAAACTAAAAATGTGAAAATGAATGTCAAAAAGGTGAATTTGTTATCATTTATAGTCAAAATCAGTAATGTGTTTCTTATACCATTATTAAAATCAACATAAATCAATCTTGTGAACATCAATTTTGATATCATCCATTGCATTGGATTTATTATTCCATCAAACATAAAAATAGGGTTTACCACCAAGGTAAATGGATCGACGTGATAAACCACTAATTTTCACTATGAAACAATCAATTATGTGGGTCAAAACATCCAAATAACAATCATAAACTAACCCTAACTATTATAGCAACTATGAGGGAAGTTTCTAGAGCTCAAAATGATGTGTACCTTGCTGCAAGAATCCTATTTTTAGGGCACAAAGGACTCATTCGCCTTAAGTGGCGAATGGGTCCATGTTAGGGTTTTTTAAATGAAGATCTGGGTTATTTTCCTTGATGTCTACACTCTTTGATCCCTGGTTGTTAGCTCCCAAAAACCTATAACAAATTTGGTAGCATCCTTTCTTTGTTCTTGCACTATAAATGAGAATCTTGCAACTTGACAGCTTTTGTATTTTTTCTCTAAACTTCTTCTCCACTCTATCTTCAACCTATAAATTTGCAAACAAACACTCAAGAGGAGAATTTTTTTTATTGTTAGTGAATAGGGGTTTTCCTAAGTCAAGCCCCATTTAGGTAATTAAACTAAATGATGAGATAATGAAATTGAAGCATGAAACATAAAATATGTAATTGATGATACCTTGGATGTTGTCTTGGAATGTAAATATACAATCTAACTATAAGAGAGAGGGACCAACCATGTTCAAGGCCCCAAGTCATGGAGAGCCAAGAGTAGAAGGCTGCCCTAACTTACCTTAACTTAAAGGGGTGTTTTGAAATGAGGGATGAGAATGATTTGATGACTATAAGGTCCTTCAATCACTCTGTAGACCTACAACTCAGAATGGGGCTAGGCAAGCCATTTTTTGGGTTCAACATTGCGCCTTAGGTATATTTGAACCCAAGGAAGAAAGTGTAGTTTTGGGATGACAATGTGACACGCTAGCGTCTCTCAAGTGCGTTGGCATCTGCATGACCATAGGACCAAAAAGATAATGTGAACTACCAAAAAATAGACTGATGACCTAGCTAATGGTTTTTAGGAGAACAAAACAAAAATATGAAGTATGAGATATATAAATGAACATGATAAAGAAAATAGATTAGAGCTAGGGTGAAAGAATGATCTCACAAAAGAACCTATTCGCCAGCTAGCTCCAAGTAAACTTCCACTTACACACAAGGAGGAAAATTGTTGGGGGTGTTGTATAGGGGTCTGCCTCAGTTAGACCCTCGTTTTGGTGTTTCCACCTCCATGGACAACCAATATAGTGATAATGGAGAAAAAGTATGGTAAAGGAGAATGAAATTAAAGAACAAAATAACACTACAAAAAAGTATTAGGCTACCCAACCATATCATGGAGGATGGGAGTTGAAAGCTTACCACCTCCACCAAGAGCTAACTAGCTAATGGAGGAGAAAATGAGAGGACTCAAGCCCCTGCTGCAATGGTGTTGTTTCATACTTCCTCTAAAGAGTTGATGGAGTGTTGTTGCTACTACTATGGAGTGTAAAGTGTTGCTTGAGAGTAATGGAAGCTAAGAGAATGCTTGAGAATGCTTAGAAGACATGAAATTAATGCTTAGAGAGTGCTTGAAGATGTGAAGAAAATGGAATGCATGAAGGAAGAGTGAATTTGAAGGGAGAATGAGAAAAATGACCATATTCAAGTTGGTTGGTTGAAGACGGGCATTACAAATCAATCCCAATGGGAAGTGTAGCGCCTCAGCTGGCTTAACATGTAGCAATCCATCAAGAATTTAAGTGCACTTGATAGCAAATAGGGGAGGTCCTACAACCACACAACACAATATCCAATAGTAACAACAACTCTTAAGTCACTATTCTTCAAAATTCTCCTCTTTTCACCAAATCAACACAATTCCTTGTAGCATTGCAAATTGACTAAATAAGGTATATCCATTCAATGGGTCCCTTCCAAATCTAGACCAGTAGGTTTTAAAACACCCATCAAGGAACACTACAACATATCACAAACACTCAATAGGTTCCTTTTCAACAACTTCTTCAAAACAGGCTCCTAACACCAATTAGACCTCAAATTAGGCCTATTTTGCACAGAGACTTGTCTTGAAACTTTTCCAAAACCACCAAACTCATTAGGGAATAAATCTACCAATTTCAAAACCTAATATTTCATAATTTTCTCTTAAAAATTCACCCTCAAAGGTGCCAAAACCCAAAACCCTCCTTTCTAGCGAAAAATCTAGGGTTTTAATGAAAATCACACTACCTAGCCTTGTCTAAACTTGCCACCACCTCAAATAGGTCTAAAAACCTCTGTACATACTTAATCAATCAAGAAATAATGCTTCCCTAAACTCTTACACACTTTTCCATATCAAAACCTCACTATTTCACTTGGAAAACTAGATTTTCCATTCTAATGCTTCATGCCCAACACATCTCTTGGCCTCCCTTGCACTTTAACAACATGTACACAGCTAAAAATAATACAATCCACCCATTCCACTAAGGTATAGTCTTCATAGTGGGTGGAATGGGTCCACTTTGAATTTTAACCCAAAAAAACCCTTAAAATTGTTCTACACAAGCAGTTTTGGAAAATCAACTCAATCTACCACCAAATAGAATGTTAGACCCTAAAACCTCTTAAAAAATAAAGTTAATTCAATCTATGAATGAATTAAAATAAATTTTTGAATAATTAGCTACTGTACCAGGCTGTACGGGTCTGAAAAATCATGAATTTATAGAAAATCTACAATAAAACAGGGGTTTCTTTATTTATCTTCCCTTCAAACTTCAAGAATAGAATTACATTGATGCCTTTTCATCACATATATAATTTTTCCCTATAAAACTATCTAACCCACCACACTTGCCTTTTGAATTTTTGTGACCATTTGTATTCCACAAAATGCAATTTTGCAACTTTTGTGCTTGACATCTTTTTACAATATGTGCAATTTTGCAAAATTAACATAAATGACTCCCCTTATCACCTAACAAGACTCAAAATTGACTCAAAACAATAAAAAATGGTCTTGATGACCTTATTTAAAGAAAAAATGACTCCACCCCTAAATTCTACTCATTATCACCCTTTATTGACAATTTTTGTTCAAAGGTGCTCTTGCAACATACACCCCAACTTTGAATTTGTCCAAGTCTATTGGAAATATTGTTGTAATTTTTCCTCCTTTTTTCTCTTCATGCTTTTTAACTTCTTGTTTTCTTTCAAAATAATCACCTTGCCTTTTTTCTTCACTGTCCTTGTCCTTCTTGTCCTTATTTTCACTTGAAACGTGCTCCATCTGTTCACACTGCCCTATGGGTTGTTCTTTATCTTTTCCACCATCAAATAGTGAATTTGTATTCTCTTTCACCTCTATAATCAACCCTCTATCATCTATCATCACTTCCGTCTTTGCTCCTTTCTTAGATCCCTATCCCATACACATTTTAACTTCACTTTTCCCTCTGTCAGTCTTGTTTACAACTACACCATCACACTTTGATATCTCTGTCAGACCTGCAATTACCTTTTTCATTATCCTATTATCCTCAAAAACCTCTATTCTATCACCATTCAACTTCCTCTTCACTACCTTCATTACTACAAGGCACATAACTGTCCCAACTATGATTCCATCACTATTTTTTTGTTTTTTCTAGAAGCACTTCACTCTTACTCTTTACTATACTAACCTGAGACATCATTCCATCTACTTTTCTCTTCCACATGAAAGAATCCTTCTTCACAACTAACTGCACATTTTCTTCACTCTTCCTATCTACTGTCCCAACTCTGTTGAGCCTTGCATTGGATGCCAACCCTTTATTCTTACTTTCTTCAACACTCAAAATATTTTCTCCCTATCATGATAATCTCACCTCACTCTTTAGTTTCTTTATTCAATGGAGTTAAAATGTATGTTCTCCCATCCTTTTCAATTGTATGTGTATTGTCTCCCATTATACATTTCTGACTTGTCAAACTGCCAGGGCCTTCATAGAAACACATGACAACAACTCATAGGAAAAATATCACAAACAACCTTATCCCTGTATCTACCAATTTGAAATTCAACTGAAGCTTGTTCACTCACCACAATGGATTGATTATCACTATCCCAAGACACTTTATATGGCTTTTCTCTAGGTACTCTTTCCAAATTCAATTTATCCACCATTTCACTAGATATCATGTTATCAATGCATCATAAATCTACAATCACTTTACATACCTTATTTTTGCATCTACAAGCTATCCTAAACAATGCTCTTCTCTGAATCAGCTCTTTATCCTTGGTTGTCTTTAGGAGTTTCCTTTTCATCATCAAACTTTCACCTACTTCAGGAGAAACATGGATACTATTAGAGTTTTAACTTATAGCTTCATCCTCTTGAACAATTTGTGCTCTTCTTTCATTCTTCCTTTCTCCTCCACTAGATGTTGAACCAAAATTTTCAAGGAATTTCCAAGAAGGATGACCAAACTCTTGGCAATTGAAACACCTACCTAAAAAAATGCTAGGATTCCTTCCACCACCAAATATGCCCCTTGTACCTCTACAACCACCTTTGAAATCTACAACTTTCTCTTCCTTTTTGTGCACATCCTCTTGGTCCTCACTTGCTTGTCTTGGAGTAGAGAAAGATCCTCTTCCTCTTGTAATGCTTCCTCTTCCTCTAACTGTCTTCTCTTGTCTTCTTTTTACTTTTTCTTCTGCCTTCAATGCCATTTGATAACATTCTTCTACACTCCTAGGATTTGTTAAAGTGTATTCATCATATATATTCAATCTCAAACCACCCAAGTACCTAGAAATTTTCTCATCCCCATTCTCATTATGGTTAGATCTCATACTTAATTTGTAAAACTCTTCTGTGTATGCTTTACATCCATCTCCTTTTTCCTTAAACTTTGTAACTTTTTAAACATCTAAATAGAATAATCAGAAGGGAGAAATTTACCTTTCATCTTAGCTACCATCTTGTCCCATGATACAATCTTGGATTTTCCTTGCTTCCTTCCTTTTTACTGCATATAATTCCACCGCAAAAGTGCATGACCTTTTAACTTTTTTTTTGCAATCTTGACTCTCTATTCTTCTGGAATGTCTTCACACTCAAAGTAGTTGTCCAAAGATGCTATCCAATCTAGTAAATCTTCTTCATTCAGGTTCCCACCAAACTTTTGAACATTAATTTTCACCTTATACTTGTCACCTTTGACTGATTTCAACAATTTGGCCATTCTTTGATCTTCTAGATCAAGTTCTTCCTCAACATCTTCAAACTCTTCTTCATCTTCATCATCTAAATCACTACTTTGAACTTCTTCTTTTCTCTTGTTTTTCTGTAAGGATACCAATATATCTTTCAATTATTTTATCTATCTAATATACTGAATCTTCAATTCATTCATATCCTTTGTCATATTCTTTCCTTTTGGAGGCATCTTCTCAGTTTTGCATCTTCACCTTCCAATCTTTCTTTCACAAACTATAATCTCTTTCCATAGAGATCTGGTACCTTTTCTCTAATATCACTTGATAGCAACTAGGGGAGGTCTTGCAACCACACAACACAATTTCTAATAGAAACAACAAATCTCAAGTCACTATTCTTCAAAATTGTCCTGTTTTCACCAAATCAACACAATTCCTTGTAGCATTTCAAATTACCTAAATCGGGTATATCCATTGAATGGGGTCCTTCTATATCTAGAAAAATAGGTTTTCAAACACCCATCTAGCCACACTAAAACATACCACAAACACTCAATAGGTTCCTTTTCAACAACTTCTTCAAAATAGGCTCCTAATGCCAATTAGACCTAAAATTAGGCCTATTTTGCAAAGAGACTTGTCTTGAAAATTTTCCAAAACCACCAAACTCATTATGGAAGCAATCTACAAGTTTCAAAACCTAATATTTCACAAATTTCTCTTAGAAATTCACCCTCCAAGGTGCCAAACCCAAAACCCTCCTTTCTAGCCAGAAATATAGGGTTTTAATGAAAATAACACTACCAGACCTTGTCTAAACTTGCCACCACCTCAAAAATTCTAAAAAACTTTGAACATACTTATTCAATCAAGAAATAATCCTTCCCCAGACTCTTACACACTTTTCCATATCAAAACCTCACTATTTCACTTGGAAAACTCAATTTTCCATTCTAGAGCTTCATGCCCAACACATCTCTCAACCTCCCTTGCACTCAAAAAAAATGTACACACCTAAAAATAATATAATCCACCCATTCCACTAAGGTATATTCTTCATAGTGGGTGGAATGGGTCCATTTTGAATTTTAACTCAGCAAAACCCTTAAAACTGTTCTACACAGGCAGTTTTAGAAAATCAACTCAATCTACCACCAAATAGAATGTTAGACCCTAAAACATCTTTCAAAAAAAAGTTTATTCAAGCCACAAATGAATTCAAATAAGTTTCTGAAAAATTAGATATTGCACGGGGCCATACATGTTTGAGAAAGCATGAATTTATAGAAAATATGCAATAAAACAAGGGTTTCTTTATTTATCTTCCTTCCAAACTTCAAAAATAGACTTTCATGGATTCCTTTTCATCACATATATACTTTTTCCCTCTAAAAATAACTGTCTAACCTACCACAACTACATTTTGAAATTTTGTGACTGTTTGTACTCCACAAAATGCAATTTTGCAACTTTTGTGCTTGACATAGTTTTACAATATTTGCAATTTTGCCAAATTAACACAAATGACCCCCCTTATCACCTAACAAGACTCAAATTTGACTCAAAACAATAAAAAATGGTTTTTATGACCTTATTTAAAGATAAAATGACTCCACACCTATTATCTACTCATTATCAACTTTAATTGACTTTTTTATTCAAAGGTGCTCCTCCACCAACACTGCATGGATGTATGCACATTGTGCAGGCATCTCTGATAGTTACTCTTCTACTAGTGCACAAAACAGTCACCAAGTGGAACAAAGGTAGTAGGATGATGTGGATTTTCACCTTCAAATTTTGTTTTCTAAGGTGAGAGAATGCGAAAGGGGAATTTGTGTAATGGGTGCAAATTTGCTCCTATACATTTTTCCCCCACTTTAGTGAGCACAAATATTGATGAGTGCTTTGATATAGTAGAGTTAGAAATATATACCTAAATCATCAAGAAAGTAGAATGTAATCTGACAAACTCAAGAGTGCAAGAAAAGTAAAGGACTTCATAGCCCCATAGAACTATGAAGTTGAAGAGTGAAAGTGTTTTACAGGCCCATGGACCTGGAAGGAGGAAACCCCTGAGATCTCTCACATGAAGGAAGCGCCAAGAAGAAAGTTCCTTAACATGCCTGTAGACCTACAAGGAAGGTGCCCTCCAAGATCTCTCACATGAAGGATACCCAAAAAAATTTCCTTATAGATCCATAGACTTGCAAGGAAGGGTCCCCAAGATCTCTCACATGGAGGAAGTAGAGAAAGCACCCTACAGACCCGCAGACCTATAGAGAAGGTGTCCTTCAAGATCTCTCACATGAAGGAAACCTAGGAAAGTGCCCTACAAACCTATGGATCTACAGGGAGGTATCCCCCAAGATCTCTCACATGGAGGAAACCCAAGAAAGCACCCTATAGACCTACAGACCTGTAGGGGAGCCACCCCCAAGATCTCTTGCATGGAGGAAGTTCAAGGAAGGGGAATCCATGGAGTCAAGATGCAGCTTCATAGGCACACCTATAAAGCGACATGTTTACATAGATAAAACATGTCCAAAAGTAGCCACATAGGCATGTAAGTGGACAATCATGTAGACTATCAACAAGTTGGAAAACTTTCAAAGGGGTCCCTTGGGAATTGGACATGAAGGAGTCCAATTAAGAGACACACTATTTGAAAGTGTGAAAGAGATGTTTCTTTCTTGAATCGATTCATCATCAAGGAATCCTTTTGAAAGATGTTCACTTCATCAAGGAATTTGAAAGGAAGTAGATGCCCCAATGCGAGGGGAAGGTCGAAGCTATTCCCACTTCAGAGGAAGGTTCTCAAGCTCTATCTTTATGAACCCATGATGAAGGAAACATGTTCCATTATGGTTTCAAGTCAAGAATGAGATTCTTGAAAAGGAGTTTATGAAGATTCTTGAGAAAAGATTCATTCAAAATTAATGCATTTTATGAGAATTGAAATGTTGTTGAAGTGTCATTGTCACACATGAGAGGGAAAACTCAAGCAAAGAATAGAGAAATATAAAGGGAAAGTGAAAAAGAAAATAACATAAGCATAAGGCACAAGGGTAGCCTGATATTT